>CAUYQV010095690.1:0-25835 GCA_963574575.1 Galagoides demidoff
TCCCAGCTACTTGGGAGGCGGAGGCAGGAGACTCACTTGAGCCCAGGAGTTGGAGGTTGCTATGAGCTGTGATGCCATGGCACTCTACCCAGGGGGATAGCTTGAGGCTCCGTCTCAAAAAAAAAATAAAAAATAAAAAAAATAAAGATTATGTGGGAGTATTTAAAAAAATGTCACCAATGATAGCGCTGGTAGGGAGAGTACTAAAGAAGCTGATGAGCTTGAGCCTGAAGAAGGAGTTCTAGAACATTTAGGGAAGGCATTGCCATGTTCCAGACAGACCAAAGTGCACATACCAGCAGTGGTGGCTTATCCACACTAAGCCTCCTCTCCCCACTGAAAGGATGGTAAGGTGGACATGGTTTCCTGCCTGTCTGAAGGCCCTACCTGAATTAGTTTCCTGTTGCTGCTATAATTTTCACACTTAATAGCTTAAAACAGTGCAATTATCTTACAATTCTGCAGGGGTAAATGAGTTTCTCCGGACTAAAATCAAAGGGTGTGTCCCGGCACCCATAGATCAGTGGTTAGGGTGCCAGCCACATATGCCAAGGCAGGCGGGTTTGAACCTGGTCCTGGCCTGATAAACAATAATGACAATTGCAAAAACAAAACAAAACAAACAAACAAAAAAACAATAGCTGAGCATTGTGGCAGGCGCCTATAGTCCCAGCTACATGGGAGGCAGAGGCAGGAGAATCACTTGAGCCCAGGAGTTGGAGGTTGCTGCGAGCTATGATGCCATGGCACTCTTACCCAGGGGGACAGCTTGAGGCTGTCTCAAAGAAAAAAAACCCTTGCTGAGCTTAGTGCCTGTAGCTCAAGCAGCTAAGGCGCCAGCCTCATACACCAGAGCTGGCAGGTTCAAATCCAGCCCAGGCCTGCCAAACAACAATGACAACTACAACCAAAAAAAAAAAAAAAATAGCCAGGCATTGTAGCAGGTGTCTGTAGTCCCACCTACTTGGGAGACTGAGGCAAGAGAATCACTTAAGCCCAGGAGGTTGCTGTGAGCTGTGACACCACAGCACTCTACCCAGGGCTACAGCAGGAGGCTCTGTCTGAAATTTAAAAAAAAAAAAAAAAAAAAAAAACCCTTTGCTGTATAAGGCAATGTACTCCCAGACTCCACTGAGTAGGATGTGGTTATCTTTTGGGAATCCTTCTTCTTCCTGCCACCCTACCCTACTTTTTATTCATTCATTCATTTTGGAACAGAGTCTCACTCTGTTGCCCAGGCTAGAGTGCCATGTCATCAGCCTAGCTCACAGCAGCCTCAGACTCCTGGGCTCAAGAGCTCCTCCTGCCTCAGCCTCCGAAGTAGCTAGGAGTATAAGTGCACACCATGACACCCAGTTAGTTTTCCTATTTTTGGTGCAGACAGCGTCTTGCTGTTGCTCAAGCTGGCCTCAAACTCCTGAGCTCAAGCAATCCACCCTCCTCAGCCTCCCAGAGTGCTGGGATTACATGGGCCACCATGCCTGTCTTCTATCCTACTTTTAGTCTTTAAATGTGGTTGGGCTGGAGACCCATTCCCTGATGCCAAGGTAGAAGATATATCCAAGGCCTAAATCAGTCAAAGAATTCTAACCACTCTCTCCTCTCCCCAGCTAGCCAGTGATAACCCCCATGGTGGACATGTGAACAGCCTGAATGCATCTCAGGGTTTGTGCAGGAGAGAAACAAAAGAGGAGTTTAAGTTAGAGCTGCTGGTGGCCACCGCTAGGAATGGGGGTGTCCCGTAGGATGACCAACCATTCCAGTTTGCTTGAGATTAAGGGAAAACAAGACTTTGGAGGCTAAAACCAGGAAGGTTCCAGTCAAACCAAAAGGATTTTGTCATCCTAGTGTCAACAAAAGGTGGGCCAAGGGTTGGGAAGAGAAAAACTCAGCCTTTGTGTTATAATTTAAGTCTTTGATGCAGCCATGCCTCAAGCAAGCCAAACTCTAGCTATATCAGCTAACAAAATTCTCTTTCTGCTGAATCCAGTTTGGGTTGGGATTTCCACTCTTTCCAACAGAAAGATTCTTCAATAATACAGCATGGGAGCATTTTCAGAACCACAGAGGGTATTGGAAATGGAAAAGGGGCTGTTCAGTCTAGGAGAAAAGAGGCACCCACCGCCAGCTTTGCCTGCCGCTCACGTTCCTTCTCTGTCCGAAAGCGCTGTTGCTCAGCTCTCTCAGCCCGGCGCCGCTCCTGGAGGAGGAAGAACAAGGTAGGGGTGCAGAAACCCCCTTCCCCAGTAACCCCTCCCCAGAGTAGGCTAAAGTGGACCTAACACAGGGTTGATCGTGGGTAAACTGGGTAAATTCCCGTTAGTTCCAAAGACCTGGGGGACCCGCAGAAAGCAAGGAAAAAAGAGGTGGGGAGGGGTTACCCGGTAGCTGACACACACACATACACACACTCACAATGCGGTCTTTCAGTGCAATCAGCTCCTCTTCCTCCTTCTTCCGCTGCTCAAAATGCACATCGATGAGCGTCTGCAGCTCCAGCAGGTCCTTCTCCATGCGCTTCCGGTGGATGTCCTGTGGGCAGAGGCGCAGCCCCTTGGGACCCTGAGAAGCACGGGAGCCCTCCCTTCCCAGCAAGAGGCATTCTAGGACGTCCCAGCAGATCACAGCCAGGCATTATGTTCTGACACTGAACGATTTTCCCAAAAGCGGGAATAAGGAGGCGACTTTTCCTAAAGGGCAGAGAGGTGCCCTAAAGACAAGTTAGCAACGTGCCTGAGGCTGGGGAGTTACTTACATCGAAGTCCACACGCTCCCCTTCTGGGATCTTAGGGGGTATCAAAGGAGGCACCATTGGACGGCTGAATGGAGGAAGGGGATGAAGAACATGAGTAGCCCCACCTTACTGGCCCCACCAGGGACTGCAGCTATCCCCTGTGGCAGACACTGAGCCAACCCTGACTCCTGACTCCCAACTCCCTTAAATGTGGTGGGTCCGAATTGAAAAGAACGTTCATGGGGCACCAATGACATGGTACCAACAGAAGGATGGAAATACCTCATTAGAAATATTTTCTATTGACTACATCTTGGAGTGGTAAAATCTCAGATATAACAGCCTTAATAGAATATGCTATGTAAATTAATTTTACCTGCTTCTTTGTACTTAAAGAATGTGCCTAGTAAAAGAATTTCAGTTAAGGTCTCTTTGGTTTCCTCCCATTGGCTCTCCTACCTCCTGAGAATTCTCCCTTTCCTCAGTTTCTGAGGCAGCACCTTCTCCCCATCTGCCTTCCACCTCTCTGGCTGTCCCATCTCTATCTCTTTGTCCTTCTTTGAAGCCTCAAGTGGTTTCCTCTGCCCCCCTCCCTTCACTCCGAGGCACTCTCATGGTGGATGGAATTCACTCCAGTAACAGCAGTCATCATCCTTTAGGGAGGACTCACCAACTCTGTCTCCAGCTCAGACTCTCTCCTGAGTCCCAAACTCACATTAAGAGATGTCTCCTGAATATTTCCCACCTTCCTACCCACTGTCCCCCAATGAGTATCCCCAACTTCTCCAAGAAGGAGGCTGCAGCTCCAGCATCTGTTTAGTTCGCCAGCCCAGAGGCTTCTGGGAGTTGTCCTCACCTCCTCCTCTCCCGGCCCCAGTAATTTCCATGGTCCCTGCCCCAGCTTAAGGCACTTCCCCTCACACCTGAACCATACTCCAGCCTCTTCTCTGGCCTCCCTGCCTCCAGCATGTCGTCTATTCTCCTTTATGACTCCAGAGGGACCTTTCTAATACCCAGCACTAACCTTGACCCTCCCCTTGAGGCCACAATATCTTTAGCATAAGGCACAGAAACCAGCCTGGGGTTCAAAGCCCTTCCCCATCTGGCCTCAGCCAACTTCCCCACCATCTTCTCCCCTCACTCACAGACATTTCCTGGTCCCCTGGCCACATCATGCACTTTTGCACCCCCAGGCCTTTGGGCAATGGTGCTGTGCCCTCTGCTTGCAATGCCCTTCCCCTGCCATATTCCACCTGGTGGCCTCACCTACACCAACAAGCCCTCCCTGACCCTGAAGCACACCTGCGTTCCCATGTGCTTCTGTACTCTCTCACCTACAGCTGGGCCAGTGGCACCTCTGCTCAATACTTTTCCATGGCTCCAGGAGAGAAGTGAAGCCCTACCCCTTGGCTCCATGGCCCTGCCTCTTCTTGAATCCTATACTGTAGCCACAATGAAATCACACCACTGCCCACCCAGGCCCACAGAAGTTCTGCCTCTGGTGTTTTCCCCTACATGGATTGCTTCTTCCTTGTATTTCCAAGCCTTGGCCCCAGTATCAACCCTTTACCCAATCCCCAGCCCTCCTCTCACCACTGTGGGCTCTCGTTTTGCTTTTTGTTTTTTGTTTTTTGAGACAAGCTGTCATCCTGGGTAAAGTACCATGGTGTCACAGCTCACAGGAACCTCCAACTCCTGGGCCCAAGTGATCCTCTTGCCCCAGTTTTTTTTTCTATTTTTAGTAGAGACAGGGGTCTCACTTTTGCTCAGGCTGGTCTCAAACTCATGAGCTCAAGCAATCTACTCTGCCTCCCAGAGTGCTAGGATTATAGGCCTAAGCCACCATACCAGGCCAGCACTGTGGGCTCTCAATGATCCATGTCCACATCCACATCTGTTCCCAGGACTAGTCTCTATCCAGCCACTGGACATTGCACATACCACAGATTTCTCTGTCAGCAATGTCCCCTCTACCTCCTTCAGGTAGCGAAGACTTTGTCACTCAGGACTCAGGCATCACCTCCCATGGAAAGCCTTCCTGGATTACCTCAGGCAAACATAGCTCCCCACCCTCGTGCTATTCTGCTACCCTGGGCTTCCATCACTGTGTCTGGGTCGGTTTCCCCAGTGAGGCGGCAGACATGGTTGACCTGCCAAACACAGTGGGAAGTTCCCAGAAATGTTTCCTGGAAGGAGTGGTTGACTGTTGTCTTCCTGTTTTCAGTTTTCCCCCTCCATCTCTGCCTTTCCTGAGCCCTGTTCCTGGAGGTGGAGGGAATATGTAAGATGATGTGAATGGAACCCACAGACGCATAGGATCTCACCTTGGTCTGGGGCGCTCCTCTTCTGTTGGTGTGGGGAACACAAAGACATAATTAGCGAGAGTTTTAGGTTTAGAACTAGGCCTGACACATCCTGGAAAGGGAGCCCACCCCCAAGCCTCGGCCCCCAGGAGCCCAGGGGAGAACTCTGGAGTCCAGTTCTGGGGGATGGGTATAGGGAGAAGAAAAGGGGAAATGGAAGACAGGGTGGCCATAGGAGGAGGAGGGGCACACGCATCAGATATACATTCAGAACTGGTGTGGGACCTCCCACCCCAGCTTTCTGGGAACCCAGGAGGCCAACCCTCCCCCCCAGACCTTTTTCCATTTATATATCCAAAGCTTCTTCCCTCCTCCATCAGAACCCAGCAGTGTGAGGGTCCAACCTCTCTCTTCATTCAGTGACCCCAGAGTTCTGTCCCCAGCCCCCTTCCTCTTGGGAACACAGGACTTCCAGTTCTGCAGCCCTAAATTCCAACCCCCAAGCTTTGAATGTATATGAGGGAGAAAATATCAGACAAAGATAAGAGGGTATGGGATGATGACTCTCCGCAAACATCCAACCCTTCTATAATTATTCCTCCAGGCTGGGGAAGAAGGCTTGGGTGTCGGTCCCTTTAAGAAGGAAGGGAAAGGGTTAAAGCCATTGTCTGGCGATTTCCCTTCGCGGCCACAAGAGGGCTCCAGGCTCTCCCGGGCTTAAAGGACCGGGCCTGGGGGTAGGTTAGGGGGAAGGAGTGGGGAAAGATCTGGGAAGTAGAGGCCAGATGATATCGGGGGTCCCTCAGGGCCCCCGAAATCGGTCTCGGGAAGCGAAGCAGCCGCAGTTACCTCGCTCTGCCACCGGCTCCGGCTCTTCGGGAGCTGGGGGGTGGGGGTGGCGGGAGAAGCGAGGGTGTGGGGAGTGCAGGAGGGGAGCGGCCATACGCGGGCGGGAGGGGAGAGAGGAGAGACCGAGAGGCTGTTAAAGGACCAGGGGCCGAGGCCCTCGGGAGCCCCCGCCTCCGCCCCCGGCTCGAGCGTCCCGGCCCCACCCGGCCCCAGGGCCTGGGCATGAAGCTCCAACCTCACCTTCCTCCTCCTCCGCAGCCTCCTCTTCTAGAAGGAGAGGGGGGCAGAGAGGAGGAGGTGTTAGGACATCAAGGGAGTTGGGGGAGGGATGGGTAGCCAGAGACCAGGGTTTGAGTCTCAGCCGGGCAGGGTGACGCCTCCGGGCTTTGGCTGCACACCGGCACAGGATGTCTTTCCACCTCTGCACAGAGCCTGGACTGCCGAGCTGGGGGCGGGTTAGCCCTTGGGAACCCGCCCCCTTCCGTGAGGTGCCGCACCTCCTGTATCCTCCCGCATGCTAGGATTCGAGCGGTGTCCCCACCCACTAAGGCCAGCCCACTCCTCACTTACCTTCTGGCTGCTCCCTGAGGACCCGGGGTCAGGAGGACAGAAGGGTGGAGAGTTAGTCATTTTGTGGGAAGTAGGAGGGTCTCTCTACTTCAAGCCACCACCACCACCCGCCCCCCGTCAGCATCACTCACTCCTCATATTCCTGCTCTTCGGTGTCTGACATCCTGGTGTGACCTAAAGCCAAAGGGAAACGGCCGAGTGGGGTGGGGTCCCGAAGGAGGAGAGGTCTGGGTGCCGGAACCCCCGGGTCTGAGGGAGGAGGGGCAGGTCATGTAATCGTAGGCCGAGACTGGAGACAGGGCACGAGATTTGTGGTCTGGGCGGAGACCGGAGCCGCAGACCCCGCCCCCTACCACAGCTGTCCTCTTTTGTCTTATGACAAGTCCAAGGAACCCGATCTGAGTTGGGATTAGGAAGAGGTATTTGAGAAGGGACAGTGGCCTGAAGACAATAGTTGCCCCACCCCTAGGGGCTATTTTAGGGGAATGCCGCAGACGGTGAAAGAGAGGACATTTCCTAACAAGGAATTTGAGGAGAGGGGGCTTGGGGACAATGAGTCACGCCTGTCCCCTCTCCCACCCAGCTCCTCCCTTTTGGCTGGTTATATTCCCACCTGTCACCTCTTTTCACCTTCACCCATACCCATGGAGGAGATGGGTGCATTCTGCCCTGCACCTCATCCTGACCCTACATACTTGAAATCTCCCAGCTTTTCAGATCCCCGAGGTTAAGAGACCCTCCAAATTCCAATACCCACAAATTCTGAGAACCCAGTTTATGATGCTCTAGTCTCTGACCCCAGCCAATCCTCTTATCTCCAGATTGAGACCACAATTCTTTTTTTTTTTTTTTTTTTTTTTTTTTGCAGTTTTTGGATGGGACTGGGTTGGAACCCACCACCTCCAGCATATGGGGCCGGCGCCCTACTCCTTAAGCCACAGGTGCCACCCGTAATTCTTATTTTATCTTTATCTTATTTATTTTATTTTATTTTTGAGAAAGGGTCTCACTGTGTTGCCCAGGCTGGAGCACAGTGATGACATTGTATCTCCTTATTATAGCCTTAAACTCCTGTATTCAAGTGACCCTCGGGCCTCTGCCTCCTGTGTAGCTGGGATTATAGGTACATGCCACCATGCTCTGCTAATTTAAAAAAAAACTTTTTTTCTTAGAGACAGGGTCTCACTGTGTTGCCCAGGTTGGTCTCAGACTCCTGACCTCAACCAATCCTCCCACCTTGTTCTTCCAAAGTTCTTGGATTACAGACACAAGCCACCCACCATGCCCCAGTTCTTGATAATCTGGATATGGGCTTGGATATCCTAAGACCCCTAGATTTTAAGACTTTCTAAATTCTGAAACCTCAAGATTATTAAGACACCTAAAACCATGATACCCAAACTCAGAGGCCAAATGCATGATATCCCAAACTGTGACACTTCAAATATTGGCACTTTGCATCATAAAACCTCAGAATTTGAAGCCTCCATTCCCCAAATCCCCAATTCTAATACTTCTGTCCAGTCCTCCTGATACTCTCAGAGTCTGAGACCCGAAATCCTAATGTTCAGACTGTTTGACCTCCAAGCTCAGATATCCCTGATTTTTTTTTTTGGGGGGGGGAGGTTGAGACAAAGCCTCAAGCTGTTACCCTGGGTAGAGTCCCAGGGCATCACAGCTCACAGCAACTTCCCATTCCTGGACTTAAGTGATTCTCTTGCCTCAGCCTCCCAAGTAGCTGGAACTACAGGCGCCTGCCACAATGCCCAGCTATTTTTTGACTGTAGTTGTCATTGTTGTTTGGTAGGCCCAGACCAGATTCGAACCCACCAGCTTCGGTGTATGTGGCTGGCGCCTTAGCTGATTGAGCTACAGGTGCTCAGCCATATATCCCTGATTTTTGAGATTTTCCAAGACCCTGAGACCTCTAAGATCCTAAGGAGGTTATATTCTTGACCATCCAAATCCTGACACCCCCAGATTCTGTAATCCACAAATCCTAATACTCTTCCATCCATCCTGAGTTCCTCTAAAATCCAAGCCTCTCGAATTCCCAGACCTTCATTTTTATGCCCCCTCTACCTCCACACCTCTTCTCAGCACCCTCAGCTTTCCCACCTCTCTCCTGCCCTCCCTCAAGGACACTGTGGAAACACAGAGCCCTATAGAGCCCCTTACCTAAGGCTGGGTCTGCAGATGGTGGAAATGTGGGGCTGAGCCTTCTGAGCTGCTGCTGCAACCCCAGAATTTATAGAGGGACGCTCAGCCCCGCCCTGGGGGGCAGGGACAGAGACAGAATTCCTTTGCTCAAACACAGGTCTGGAGGCTTAGAGACTGTCCTGCCACCTCTGGCTCCACACAGGCCCAAGTGCCTCCTGACAGCTGCAGAGCCCCTCCCCCACCCCGTCATCCTGCCCAGCAGCCCCCATCTCTAACTCCCCATGGAGCTTTACATTATCTCCCAGCTTAGAGCAAAAGGCATCCTGTCTGTATGTTGACATCCTAGGCCCAGCAAACAGTAGGCCTTTGGGCAATGCTTAATGAAAAAAAGGGTACAAGGCTACTTCCATTTCTATGGCTCTGTTCCCTCATTCTGTGTCCACCTGGGCCTTCATCTCTGGAATCCTGCTTCTGTCTCTTTCTTGTCTCTGGCTCTCCATCTGTGTATCTGGTATGTGTCTCTGTCTACCTCTCAGTCTCCTGCTCCCCACCCCCACTCTTTTGTCTGCCACCAGGATTCCACCCTAGTGACAACAGGCACTAAAGCTGGGAAGCAGGTGTGGAGGGGGAGGGGAGGAGGATGGGGTGTCAATTAGGCCGGCAAGACCTACCCTCCCAACCCCCCACCTCCATCTGACACTGATCTTTTTTGGTATCCCTCTCCCCCTTTCCAGCTAGTCCATGACCTTGAACTCTAGGTTCAAGCCAGCCCTGGACAGCAGCCTTCTTCACACCTCTGTGGGTCTAAGGTATCTCTGTCTCTCCTGGTCTGTCTTTGTGTTTCTGTATCTGTGCATTTCTCAGGGTCCCCCTTTTGGTCTTTGTCTTAATCTCTCTCTGCATCTCTCTTGTCCCTTTCTGGATCCTCAGGATGTTTTCCTCTGTTTCTCCATGTGTTTGTGTCTCTGCATTTCTGTGGGTATCTCTGTACACCTGCCTCTCAGTATGTGTGTCTGCTGGAGCTCTGTGAATTTCTGTCTGCTGATGGCCCCATTTCTGTCTCTCTTTGGCTCTGGGTCTCTGAGCCCGTGATCATGTCTCCATCTTTCTAGCTCTTTCTCAATGTCTCTTTGACTGTCTGCAGTTCTCCCCCTTTGCCTCTCAATTTCTGTCTTTTTTCTTTTGTTTTGTTTTGTTTTGTTTTGTTTTGAGACAGAGTCTCAAGCTATCCCCCTGGGTAGAGTGCCATGGCATCACAGTTCATAGCAACCTCCAACTCCTGGGCTCAAGCAAGTCTCCTGCCTCCGCTTCCCAAGTAGCTGGGACTACAGGCGCCCGCCACAATGCCCGGTCATTTTTTGGTTGCAGCCATCATTGTTGTTTGGCAGGCCTGGGCTGGGGATTCGAACCGCCACCTCAGGTGTACGTGGCTGGCGCCTTAGCCAATTGAGCCACAGGCACCGAGCCTTTTGTTTTGTTTTTTGAGACAGTCTTTCTCTATATGCTGGGTAGAGTGCCTTGGTTTCATCATAGCTCACATCAATTGCAAACTCCTAGACTCAGCCTTCTAAATAATTGGGACTACAGTAAGGTGACCAGATGTCCTGCTTTTGGCGGGACAGTCCTGATTTTTAACAATTTATCCTGCATCCCACGGCAATTTTTAAAAATCCTGATTTTTGTAAAGAATGGATGACAAGCTAGGAAACAGCAGGAGAATGGGAAGGGAATATACGGTTTTCGGCTCCTGAAAAGGTTAATGTAACTCCATTTGGGAATGAAGAAGTTAAAGTAACTTCATTGGGAAATGAAAAGGCTAATGTAAACTCCCTACTTCCCTCCTGGGCAAGGTATCAGAAGGAGACTGGCTCCCTCCCTTGCTTCTAGGCAAGGACAATTAGCTCAGAAGGAGCCAAACTGTCTGAACAAACAAGTAGCCCCCTCCTCTCTAGAGTAAGGTGACCAGATGTCCCGATTTTTAACAATTTGTCCTGTGTCCTGCAGCCTTCTAAAAAAGCCCTGATTTTTGGAAAGAATGCACAACAAGCTAGGGAACCTGGGAGAACAGGAAGGGAATATAGGGTTTTCAGCTGCCATGTGGCTATTTATATTATTTTTGTTAATTTTATAATGTTAAACTTTAATAATAACAATTGTTGAGAACTGATTATCTCGAGAACTGCTTATCAAAGTTTGCATTGTTGTCAGGCCCTGCCCCCCCAGGCCCCGCCCCCCCAATGGTGTCCAGATTTACCAGTTAAAATCCGGTCACCTTAGACTACAGGCACCCACCACCACACCCAGATAATTTTAGGTTTTGGTTTTTTTTTTTTTTTGGAGACAGAGCCACAAGCTGTCACCCTGGGTAGAGTGCTGTGGTGTCACAGCAACCTCCAACTCTGGGGCTCAAGTGATTCTTCTGCCTCCACCTCCCTAGTAGCTGGGATTACAGGCACCTGCCACAAAGCCCAACTATTTTTTGGTTGCAGCCGTCGTTGTTCAGTGGGCCTGGACTGGATTGGAACCCACCAGCTCAGGCGTATGGGCTGGGCCTTAGCTGCTTGAGCCACAGGTGCTGAGCCAATTTTTCTATTTTTTTTTTATAGAGATTTAGTATTGCTTTTGCTCTTGAACTCCTGGCCTCAAGCAATTCTCCCCCTCAGCCTCTCAAAGTACTACCACATCCAGCCTAACTTTGCCTCTTATAGGGTCTCCATGACTCACTGTGAGTATATCTGTGTCTTTTTATCCCCCCTTGCTCTGCGCTTCCTTCTGTTTCCATGTTTGCCCTCTCTCTCTCTCTGGGTCTCCACCTGGTTCTTTCTGTGTTCCTGTCTCTCTGTTGCCAGTATGTCCTTCTGTCTGTCTCTACATGTCTCTCTCTCTCTCTCTGTGTGTTCATCTTGACATTTCTGTGCACCCCACATGGGGCAGAAGAGCCCCATATTGAAGATTCATCTTATTCCTGACCTGCAGCATGGCTAAGGGGAGCCTAACCCTCAGTTTTCTTATCCTGCCTAAGCCTCAGGGTAAGAGACATGCAGCCACTTCCAGCTCAGAGAGACACTTTATTCCTCAGGGCCATACACAGGGCCAGGGTAGCAGACAGGCAGGCTCAGCCTTCAAACTTTTTCTTGCGGCCCTCCATTCCGCTCAGTGCATCAATGTTCTTGCGCCAGTCTCCCACTTCTCGGTTCTCCTGGAAGCAGAGGAGAGGTTAGGGTCCCACAGACATCTTTCACCTTCCCTCTAGCCTGCTGGGCAATTCTCCTCTGGGTGCCTGTCCAAGTGTCAGTGCACTCCTTGTCCCCTTAGACCAGTGGTTCTTAATCTTCCCAATGCCTCCTAATGCCACAACCCTTTAATACAGTTCCTCATGTTGTGGTGACCCTCCCAACCATAAAATTATTTTTGTTGCTGCTTCATACCTGTAATTTTGCTACTGTTATGAATTATAATGTAAATATACGATATGCAGGATGTATTTTCATTGTTACAAGGGGGTCTTGACCCACAGGTTGAGAACCACTGCCTTAGACAATCCCTGCCAATTTTCCCATGCACTTCCTGTCTCCCTCACACACTTCCTATCTTCCCCCTTCCACTTGCAGCCTCCTTCATGAACTTCTTTCTCATCTTCTTCCTTCTTTTCCTATTGCAATAGCCCCCCAACCCCCATTTATATACAGTTTCCCTATCTGCAGTTTCAATGCCCTGAGATCAACCATGGTTCAAAACTATTAAATGGGCTCAGCACCTGTGGCTCAAGTGGCTAAGGCACCAGCCACATACACCTAAGGTGGTGAGTTTGAATCTAGCCTGAGCCTGCCAAACAACGATGGCTGCAACCAAAAACTAGCCAGGCATTGTGGCGGGCGCCTGTGGTCCCAGCTACTTGCGAAGCTGAGGCAGGAGATTTGCTTGAGCCTAGGAGTTAGAGGATGCTGTGAGCTGTGGATGCCACAGTACTCTATTGAAAGTGATAAAGTGAAACTCTGTCTCAAAAAAAAAAAAAAAAAAACAGAAAAAACAAAATTAAATGCAAAATTCCAGAAATAATTTAAAGTTGGACGTGTCATCCAAAAGCCAATAAATAGTCTAATGCTACATCATGATGCCTATGTTATTCACTTCACTTTATCTCATCATGTAGGCAGCATCCATCATCATAAGGAAGAGAAGGATGAGTACACTACAATAGGATTTTTTTTGAGACAGAAACTTACTAGGTCACCCTCAGTAGAGTGCCATAGTGTCACAGCTCACAACAACCTCAAACTCTTGGATTTAAGTGATTCTCTTGCCTCAGCCTCCCAAGTAGCTGGGACTACAGGCCCTCGCCACAACACCTAGCTATTTTTTCCTTTTTTATTTTTAGAGATAGTCTCACTTTGTCACCCTTGGTAGAGTGCTGTGGCATCACAGCTCACAGCAACCTCCAGCTCTTGGACTTAGGCAATTCTCTTGCCTCAGCCTCCTGAGTAGTTGGGACTATATGCGCCCGGCGCCACAGTGCCCAGGTATTTTTTGTTTGCAATTTGGCCGGAGCTGGGTTTGAACCTGCCACCCTCAGTATGTGGGGCCAGTGTCCTACTCACTGAACCACAGGCACCACCCAACAACTCTTGGCTATTTTTTTTGTTGTAGTTGTCATTGTTGTTTAGCTGGCCTGGACTGGGTTCGAACTCACCAGCCTCAGTGCATGTGGCAGCACCATAACTACTGTGCTATAGGCACTGAGCCCAGGATTTATTTTATTTATTTTATTTGGGGACAGAATTTCACTTTGTCACCCTCGGTAAGGGACTGTGGTGTCACAGCTCACAGCAACCTTAAACTCTTGGGCTCAAGAGATTCTCTCGTCTGGGCCTCCAGAGTAGCTAGAACTACAGGTACCAGCCACAGTGCCTGACTACTTTTACAGACGCAATCTCACTCTGGCTCAGGCTGGTCTTGAACTCATGAGCTCAGGCAATCCACCTGCCTTGGCCTCCCAGAGTGCTAGGATTACAGGCATGAGCATCTAGCCTCAATAGGATATTTTTGAAACAGAGAGAAACCACATTCATAGATTCATTGCAGAATACTGTTATAATTGTCTTATTTGTTATTATCGCTCATCTCTTACTGTGCCTAACTTATAAATTGAACTTTCCGCCAGGTGTGTGTGTATAGGAAACAACATAGCATACATAGGGGTTGACACAACTCATGACTTCTGGCATCTACTGCAGGTCTTAGAACATGTTCCCCATGGATAAGGGGGGACAGCTGTATATGCCTGTCTTCCCCATCTTGCCTCCGTCAGACACTTCCTTACTCCTTGCTACTTCCTCTCTCCCCATGCACTTCCTCTCCTCCCCTCTTACTTCCTGCCTGCCTTTTGCATGTCCCATCTCCTTCCTATAATTTCCATAAAAGACCCCTTGCCAGCTGCCTCTCCTCCCAACTCTAAGAATTATTTGTGCTCAGGCCACAGGATTGTTGCCACCTGCAGCCCCTCCCTTAAGCACCTCCCCTCCTGGCTCTAACTCACACTCACCTTCTCAGTGTCCTCCTTTTTCACCTGTTTGAGGTGGGCCCGCAGATCTAAGGACTCCTTAGCCCGGGCCCCCAGTAGTGCCTGCATCATGGCATCTGCAGAGATTCGCACCCTCCGCAGGGTGGGCCGCTTGAACTTGCCCCGAAGATCAAAGATCTTCTGAGTCAGATCTGCAATCTGAGGGTGGCCATATGGGAAGGGGGCGACTCTGTTCCACCCTGCACTCTCATCTATCCTATCCCTTGCCTGCCTTCCAGCACTTAAGTGTTATCCAGTCTCTTCCAAGCTCAGGATCCCAGTCCAAGGCTCCCAATCCTTAAAGTGACCAGATTTTAACATTGGTAAAGCGGGACACCATTGGGGGGGGGGGGCGGGCGGGGCAGGGATGGGGCCTGACAACAATGCAGACTTTGATAAGCAGTTCTCGATAATCACTTCTCAACAATTATTTGTTATTATTACAAATAATATTAACATTATAATGTTATAATTTATAACATTTTATAAATTTGTTTATAAATTATAAACAAATAATTTAACATTATAAAATTAACAAAAATAATATAAAACCCACATCCTGGAGAAATAGCCACATGGCAGCCGAAAACCGTATATTCCCTTACAGTTCTCCCGCCCATTGGTGCATTCTTTCCAAAAATTGGGAGTTTTTAAAAATGCCATGGGACGCAGGACAAATTGTTAAAAATCGGGACTGTCCCACTAAAAGTGGGACATCTGGTCACCCTACTAATCCTAGAACTCACAATCCTCGCTGAAGTGCCCTAGCCTCACATTTCTTTTAAAACCATTGACACCTGCCTATCCAGCTATGTGCAAATCACAATTTCCTCACACAGGCCTGGGCTCATTTACCAATGCTCACCGACCCTCGTGGACAGGGCCAGTGCTCTAACCATTGAGGTACAGGCACCCAGCCACCAATGCTTGACAACCCAAAAATTTCCACAAACACATTTTCTGTTTCCCCACTTCTGGTTTGCATGTGCTGTTCTCCCTGCCTGGACTAGCCTCTGGCCATACTGTATTCATCCTTCTGCCCCAACCCCACCAGGCTCACAGTCATCCTGGGTCTCCTGAGATCTGTAACCAAAAGCTGCAAGGAGTCAAGCTGAGCCCAGAGTCCCAGGCATCTCACCCAACCCCAAAGGTACCCAGACTTCCCAGTGCTTCCCACCTCCGTGATGTTCTTGGTAACCTTTGCCTCTACGTCGTATCTCTCTTCATCCACCTTGTCCACACGGGCATGGAGCTGTCGGCACAAGTCCTAGTGGGGGAACATAGTATGTGTGGTAGGAGAAAAGCTGGAGACCTGGACTCTTCTGAGATAGAAGGGGACACAGAAGCCTGGACCCCTAGGTGGGGGAAGGAGGGTCTGAAGCCTGGACTCCTGGGTCTAAGGGAGGAGGAGGCTGGAGAACTGAACTTCTAGATATCCTGAAGAAGAAAGGGCTGGGGGCCCTAGAATATAATCCTGAATGAGAAGTAAATTGGGGGAGTCAGTACTCCAGGGAAACACACACAAAGGGTGCTTAGGGGTCAGGATTCCCAAGAGTCTGACAAAGTTGGGGCTGGAAAGACTGACTTCTGGATTTTGAGACTGTAGGTGACTGCAGGCAAAGTATCTCAATTTCTGCGGGTAAAGATTGTGATAGTGGACCTTGGGGTCCTGAGAAGAATGGGAGTGGAGGGGAGGTAGTGACTGTACTTCTGAATTTCAAGGAATGAGAGACCGGAGACTAGAAACCTAGGATCCTAGGCTGGGCAGGAGCCTCTGCCTTGGGAGCCAGTACCTGCAGCTCCGCGAAGCCCAGTCCAGCCAGCTCCAGCGGCTGGCAACGGGTGCTCAGGGCCCGCCCCTTCTCTCCGCGCCGCTCCTCCGCCTCTCGCTCCAGCTCCTGCTTTGCAATCTGCAGCATCAGGGTCTGCGGAGGAGTGTGAGGAGACTGCAGCCCACTGGGGCAACAGGATATTAATCCACGCCTGGCGAAGCCACCTCTGCCCGGCATGGTGGTCTAACCACAGGTCTCCACCCCTGTCTTTCAGAGACTCGCACGGTGGAATTTGGTCCCCGAGGTTCCAAAGCCCCGTCCCTCCCTCTGCAGGCTCTGCATTAGAAGCCCGGCTCCTAACAGTAAGCCTACCCACTCTCACCCATCTTCTGGAAGCCCCACCCAACTATCAAGCCCCGCCCGCCTGAGCACCCACTCCTCCTTCCTCCTTACCTTCAGCTGCAGTTTTCTGGAGGCAGAGATCTTAGACTTTTTCTGCAGGAGTGAGATGGAGCAATAAAGTATCAAGGAGGGAGTTCGAAGGTAGACGGTGAAAGGGGCTTCAGTGACTCCCACCCCCAGCAAGTCCAGATTTGGACCTGCCTCCAATTTAAGCCCTGAGTTTCCAGGAAGCCACGCCCCTCGGTCCCATCCACCAATCTGGAGCTCTGACTTTTGCTAGGCACCGCCTATTTATCTCTAAGCAAACCCTTGGGCAAAGAGGCTCCGCCACCACGCAGCTTTCACCAATTCAAGTCCGAGTCTCTATGAAACTCCGCCCCTCGGGCGGCGCCTGTGGCTCAAAGGAGTAGGGCGCCAGCCCCATATGTCAGAGGTGGCGGGTTCAAACCCAGCCCTGGCCAAAAACTGCAAAAAAAAAGGAAAGAAAAGAAACTCCGCCCCCGAATTCTAATATCTGCATAGGCTCCTCCCATGACCAAAGTCCCGCCCCCACCTGAGGCCCTTGCTCCGCCCCTCTCCTCCTAGAGTCTGGTCACTACATAAATCTGAACCCCGGCCAGTCCCCGATGTCCCCTGTCCCACCTTGGCATGTGGCTCTGTGGCATAAGCTCGGTAGTTGGCCGAGGAGCGGCGTCTGACCGGCGCGGGTGCGGGTGCAGGCGCCTGGTGCAACTCGCCCTCCTGGTTGGAGGAGCAGGGCTGAGTCACCGCTGACCCCCCACCTCACCCTTCCCAGTCCCGTGCCTTTGGCCGCAGCCGTCGCCCCAAACCCCTCCCTGTAGCTCCCCACCCTAGCCGTGGGTGCCTCTGCCCAGCCTTAGCCCTCTGCTCTCACCGCGTCGCCGTTCCTGGAAGGAGAGAAACCGGAGAGAGGGGATTAAGGGGAGGCTGAGGCCTGCCCCCGCTTCCTAAGGCACCCCGGAGGCACCTCTGATGAAGAGGTCTGGACTGTCTCAGCTTCCAGCTCTTCCTATCCTAGAAGGCTGACTCCAGGTCTCACTTCATTTGCATACCCAGCAATCCTACCCTCACCTCCCTTCTCAGGCCCGGTGTCATCTCGCAACTCTTCTCCCCGTCAGGAGAACAGGAGACCGCCCCAGCGCCCACTGCCTTGAGCCTCAAGAGTGCTAAGCTTCACTCACTCGTCCGCCATCCTGGGACTCAGGTCAGGGATCACCAGAGGCAGAGAAGGGGACAGGAGCTTTTGGAGGGTCGGCGAAGGGGGCGTCCGAAGTGACCTTGAAGGTCCCAGGGCATTCAACCTCTTCCCAGCTGCTCAAACCTCACCTCCGAGGACTCTGAGATAAAGGGCGAGGACAGAGACTAAATATACTGCTGCCCCCTCCTTCCTGGCCCAGATGCAAGATAAAGGGGCGCGTGACGGGTGGAGCCAGCCTGCTCTAGCTGGATCACCCCATTCACTTTGGTGGCTTGGGATTCCAGACCCCTCCTCCCACAGGTCCAGAAAATGTCTGGGCCCCCAGGAGTCCAGACCCCTAGTTCTAGAGGCAATGGCCACTAGATTTGAAACTTTGTCCATCTTTCTATCTTAGGGTTAGTTTCAGTGTCCTGAACCTGTTAGTCACTCAGCAAATTTTGATTAATTTCAGGATCCACGTGGGTGTGGAGGGGGCAGGTGTTTGGCCTGCAGCACTGAGAAGTTCTTCCTTAATCCACTTGAAAATCCAAGAATCTGTTTTCAGCCTCCTCTTTTATTTATTTATTTAATTTATTTTTAGACAGTCTCTCTTTGTCACCCTCAGTAGAGTGCTATGGCGTCATAGCTAACAGCAACCTCAAACTCTCAGGCTTAAGCGATTCTCTTGCCTCAGCTTCCCAAGTATCTGGAACTACAGGCACCTGTCACAACGCCTGGCTATTTTTAGAGGCAAGGTCTCACTCTGGCTGGGGCTGCTCTTGAACTTGATGAGCTCAGGCAATCCACCCACCTTGGCCTCCCAGAGTGCTAAGATTACAGGTGTGAGCCACCTCACCCTGTCTTCCAGCCTCCTCTT
Organism: Galagoides demidoff; assembly: GCA_963574575.1. Lineage (NCBI taxonomy): Eukaryota > Metazoa > Chordata > Mammalia > Primates > Galagidae > Galagoides > Galagoides demidoff. The sequence goes on from CAUYQV010095690.1 coordinate 18,426, forward strand.
TTGAACATTCCTGTGCCCTCCACTCTCCTAGCCATGGAGGCAGACTTAGGACAGTAAAGACACTTGGACACAGAAAATAAGATCCCACTTTCTTTACTTGAACCACTCAAGTGTTGATCAAGCTGACCAGGACCCTCCCATCCCCCAGTTAGCAATGGGGTCCCTGGAGACAGGGTCAAATCTCTACAAGGGGTTCAGAGTCTCATGAGTACTATTTGGAATTTCTGGGAAGGCAATCTAGAATTCCAGGAATAGAATTTAGAATCCCTAAAATGGAATTTGAAATTCTAGCCACAGCTCTGTGGCTGAGGGTGTTGAAAATAAAATGGAGAATTCTAGCAGAGGATTCTGAATTGCATAAGTGGATTCTAATTCTCTAACCTCACTTTGGAATTAGAAATGAAGGACTTACTCTCTGGGGGTCAGGTTAGACTCCCAGGTTTTGGAGTCTGACTCACTATTGGGCGTGACCAACACTTCCTGGGGTGGAGCCAGAACCTCCCTTAGTGAACCCTGAGATTCTGAGGGCTGGAGGGGCACAGAGGATGGGGCCTGGCCTTCTAGAGGTGGTGTCAGGTCCCCGAGGGGTGGGCTCATTGCTTCCAGAGGTGGGGCCAGGACTTCAGGGAGTGGAGTTTCGGATTCTAAGGCTGGGCCAGTGCTGCCAGACTTGCAGAAGCGGGCGAAGGTCTCGGAAGACTTGGTTTCTGCCTGAGGGGCAAATCCAGCTGCCTGAGCTAGCTCCCCAACACGGGCGGAGAACTGCTGCAGCTGGTCCGGACGCAGGTCCACCAGGTACCTGAACACAGCAGGCAACATGTTAGGGACCCAGATTTTAGCCCCTAGCTAGGACATACCCTGCCCTGTGGCCAGATGACTTACCGGGCTAATTCCACAGTCAGGTTCCCTCCAGGGGCCACACAGGCCCCAAGCTCGGGGCTGAGAAGATGGACCATCCTGCACAGAGGAAAGGAGAGCCTGAGATCCAGGCTCCCAGGTCCTCAGGGAGGATGTGCACTGGGTACCCAGACACTGAGTGAGGAGGAGGAGGCTGGTATGAAACTGGACCTCATGATCCTGGGGAAGGGCAGGAGGTCTGGACTCCTGGGTGGGAGGAAGGGCTGGAGCCGGTCCTGGGTCTTTGTGTGCTCAGCTGTGTCACCTCTTACCCACAGGCCACATAGAGAAGCTGGAACCGGCCCTTGTAGCAGTTCCTGTGATGCAGAGTCTGGGCAGAATCTAGGGGCAGGAAGTGGAGCGTGAAGGATTCCGGGCCAGGGGCTGCAGGGGAAGGGCAGAGAGGGAGCAGGTGGAGCCATATGGCACCGAAACACAGAGGGATAACACACTAGGACACACAAAGCTGGGCAGACATGCAAAGCTTGGAGAGTACACTCCTTTTCTTCACAAAGCCCTTTTTCATCTTTTCTCTGAGGTGGATTCCTGGAAAATTCTGAGATGATCAGCCCAACAGGCAGAGAAACATTTTACAGACCAGACAACTGAGTGTCTGGAGAGGGAAGGAAAATGGGTGGCAGAGGGCTACTGGGGACATACCATGTCGGACAGACACCCAGGGAGGGCCAGGTTGGAGGACAACAAAGAGGCACAACTAGAATCTGTAGTGGGAGAGGGTGTCCAGAGGGGAACTGGGACCCAGCAACCCTTTAGAATATTTTTAGAATCCACGACTGTAACATAGAACCCTTAGAATGGTGCCAGGATTTCGGAAAATGAGAGATACAAAGAGAAAAAGATATGGGATATCAAGGAGGTGTCACTTGCCCATGCATCCCACATACATTGGTCCATGCTCTGGTGTGGATACCTGGTGCCCGAAGTCTCAGGCTTGCTTACCTGAGGTCTCCTGCTCTGCGCTTCCAGACACACGCTGTTGCTCTTGCTCTGGGTCACCCTGGGTGGCTCTCGGGTGCCATCGGGCAGCCAACTCGCGGAACAGCTCTGTCACGTTGTACTGTGTGATCTCACCTGCAGTCTGCCAGGCAGAGAAGGGGCGTGGCCGACATTGGGGCTAAGACTTCGGGGGCGGGGCCAGAGTGATGAGGCGGGGCTAAGAGTAGTCAGGTGAGAGCTAGCAGCTGGGACTAGAACCCCCGGAGCTCTAGGATTTTAGGGGCTGAGGTTAGGATGTCTAGAGAGGAGGCGGAACTCAGTCTGCGGGATTTGGTGGCCCGAACTTCGCAGGATGGTTGGTTGGAGGTACTATCCGAAGGTGAGGGGCAGGGCCTGCTGGTGGGACTGGGGCTGAGGGTAGGTGCTCAAGGCCCCGCCCTACACCTTCAAGGCCTGCCACACCTTGACCGGTTGTCCATTGCTGGTCCGCAGAAGGCTTTTGTTGCGTGTTTCGATGCCGAAGGCCACGAAAGGCCCCGTGGCGATGTCCCCCCAGTACCCTCGCGCTGCCACACGCTCACCCCGCTGGGAAAATAGGCAGAGAGGAAGCAGGCGAGGTTGATGTCGGGATCCCGTAGGAGAAGGAAGGGGCCAGGGCAGGGAGTGGACACGCACGTGGCTAAGGAGGCGACCGGATGCCAGAGTCCGGTTGGGCACGTGGTAGGCGCTGGAATCTCTGAGTTCAAAGGCGACGCCTGTGTCCCGCCAGCGTCGAAACTCATGGATGTGAATGACTTGGGCCTAGAGTGTGGGGAAGGAAGAAAGGAGGCCTCAAAGAACCTGACATGTGGGCCCCCAGCCCCTCTTTCCTCACACCCAGAACTCTGGGTCCCCAGCCCGCTCCCCCGGAGCCCCTCACCCCGCGGTCGTGCAGCTTCATGCGCAAGTCCCAGTCGCTGACACCGCGCCGGGCGTCGTAGCGGGAACCCAAGTAGTGGCGAAGACGCGAGTCCCAGAGGCGGCTCACAGGGAAGGCCTCACGCCCCCTCTCCCCGCCAGCCCAGAAACGGAACACGGCCTCCAGGGCGTCTCGCTCTCGGAACTGCGCAAGGTGAGAGAGAGATTCAGGGAGAGCTGCGTTTCCTGCTTGACCCTCCCTTCCATCCCAGGAGGCGGAAACGAGTCTCCCGTTTCTCAGATGAAGAAATTGAAGTTCAGAGAACGGAAGCCACCCCTACCCTTAAGCCAAATGCCACAATGGGAGTCAGGGAGCTGGGATTCCAACGTCCAGCCCCTAGCCCGCTTCATCAACGTAAATGCTTTGGATTGCCCACTTCCATTCTTCCCGGATCCCAGGCGGTGAGGGACAGAAGCTGGGTGGCAGCACCTTGAGGGTGCTGAGGCTGAGCCAAGGCAGCTGCTGCGCCATGAGGTCGGGCTCGGGGACCAGATGTGCCAGGAGGTCAGCCTGGGCGCGCACAAAGGCGGCCACAGTGGGGCGCAGTAGCGCGTTCCCCCATACCTCCATGAAGGTCTCGGTCTTCTCTAGTGAGGAGAGGGGAGATGTGAAAGGAGTGAGCCTAGATATAGGACCCTTAAAATCTTATTTTTATTTCATAGTCACACACTGAAAACAAGGAGCCATAGCAAATTACCTTTCCATCCCTAAAACCGAGGTTAGGTTAAAAATAACTCACACCTAGGCCTCCTCCTCTATTCTTCTGTGCCTGCCCAGGTAACCCCAATCCTGAATTTAATGTTTAAATTTGGGCTGGGCACAGTGGCTCACACCTGTAATCTGGGAGGCTAAGGAGGGGGTAGATCGCCTGAGCTCAAACGTTTAAGACCAGCCTGACTCCATCTCTACTAAAAACAGAAAAGTTAGCCAGGCATTGTGGCAGAGGCCTATAGTCCCAGTTATTCCAGAGGCTGAGGCAAGAAAGTGAGACTCTTTTTCAAAAATAAACAAATTTCTCTTGCCTTTAAAAAAGAAAAAGTTGATATATAAATGAAAATGAAAATGAGATATATTTTGTGTTAAATGTTATAAGGCTAAACTGTCTTCATTTTACTTAAGAATCTTATACAAAGGAATTACAGAGGCAGCTTCTGCACCCACCACAGATATTCTGATGGGATAAAAACAATAAAAATAATACAAATAAAAACAAACAGCATAACTGTTTATATAAGACTTAGTACATTATGTTAGGAATCACAAGTAATCTAGAGATGATGTAAATAAAGTACAAAGAAGGATGTGTATAGGTTATAAACAAATACTACACCATTTTATAAGGAACCTGAGCATCCATGGATTTTGGTGCCCAAAAGAGTTCTGGAACCAACCCCCCGGTAGATACAGAGGGAAGTCTGTATATATCTTTAATTGTACATGATACATGTATCTATTTAGACGTCTATGTATATAGTAGAGCTATATATAACTTGTTTCTTTTTTTTTTTTTTTGAGACAGTCTCACTATGTCACCCTCAGTAGAGTGCTGTAGTATCAAAGCTCACAGCAACCTCAAACTCCTGGGCTTAAGCAATTCTCTTGCCTCAGCCTCCCAAGCAGCTGGGACCACAGATGCCTGCCACAATGCCCAGCTATTTTTTGGTTGCAGCCGTCATTGTTGTTTTGCAGGCTGAGGCTGGATTTGAACCCACCAGCTCAGGTGTATGTGGCTGGAGCCTTAGCCGCTTGAGCCACAGGCGCTGAGCCCTTTTTTTTTTTTTTTTTGAGACAGAGTCTCACTTTGTCAATCCTCCCCCTCCCCCACAGAGTGCCATGGCATCACAGCTCACAGCAACCTCAAACTCTTGAGCTCAAGCTATTCTCTTGCCTCAGTCTCCCAAGTAGCTGGGACTACAGGCACCTACCACAATGCTATTTTTAGAGAGGAGATCCCACTCCGGCTCAGGCTGGTCTCAAACCTGTGAGCTCAGGCAATACACCTGCCTAGACCTCCCAAGTGTTAGGATTCCAGGCGTGAGCCACCGTGCTTAGCCCTGCCATCTATAATCATGGTAAAAATAATAATTACTCAAATATACTGGGTCTATATCATAAGCCAAGTGTGATGCACTTTTCACATTGAATAATCGAAAGAATCCTATTAATAGAGAAACTTTTAGAATCCCTATTAATATAAATGTGAAAATGAGGCCCAGAAAGGTATAGATTCTGGCCCAAGGCCGAACAGCAAGCAGAGCCAGAATATGAAGACAGCCTGTGTGAGTCCAGAGACTTTGCTGTAGGCACTAAGCTGAAGTAGCTATTACTGGGAAGTAATCCTCTTCTGCCTTCCCAGATCTGGGAAGACTTGTTGTTCCTCAGGAAGTCTCTTGATCTGTTTTGGCCTTAGTAGAACATTTTGAAGGCTTACAGGCTTACACTGTGTCCTGGCCTATTCTGGGAATTTCATGTGGATTTTCTCCTAAAATTCTCTAAATGACTCTAGGAGGTATTACATTTACCCCATTTTACAGGTGAGAAAAGGTGAGGCGCTAAGGTTGCAAACAATGTAATGGGGACAATGATCAATTTTTTTTTTAATTGTACCATTGAAATGCCAGAATCCCTGTAAGGACCTGGAGGAGACTTGGGGTCAGAATGCCTAGGTCTTAGAAACTGACCTTGCAGCCCCATCTTCTCAGGCTCCTCCAGGGCTAAGCTGAAGATCAGCATGTGTCTGGCCACAGCTTCCAGATTATTTTCCAGCACATAAAACTAGAAGGATGGACAGAGCAAAATGATTCTGAGACCCTAGGAGACCCAAGAGAATGGGCCCTCAGCCCCCTGCTTCCACTAACCGAGCAGGTCTGTACATTAGCCCCCTCCTTCAAACACAGGAGCCTAAGTCCCCAGAACCCTCCTTCCCATCATTTCTCAGAAGATCTAAGATGCATGACTCCAGTTTCCCAGCACCACCTCCCTCAAACCCAGCATTCTCCAGTCCCTTCTTTCTTGGACCCAGGATTTTAGAATTCCAGTCTCCTCCTCCTTCAAGAACTCGGGGGTCTGGGTCTTTCATCTTCCTTCCACGACCCCGGTGTCTTAGCTCACATTGAACCTCCTGCGGGGCCAGAGCGCTGCCCCAGCCAAAGTCTGCAGCAGGTGCCGCCCATCCACGGAGCCCAGCAGCAGGACATCTAGCTCGGGGATCCTGTGCTCTGTATCTGCCTTTGAGTCCGGGTCCACAGGAGGACCTGGCAAGACCAGAACCGGCAGGAGCTAGTGAGCGTCCCAACATACCCAGAAGCCCCCTCCTAAAACGGTGGACTACAAATCCCAGCAGGCCTCGCACTCCCGGCCAGAGTTCTAAAGGGAACTATGCCTCTAAGCATTCTGGGATTCGTAGTCCGAAGCTAGGACCCTGGGACTGCTCACGGGAGAGCCCGCTTCGCCGTTGGGGCATTGAGAACGTTAGCGTCCTGCCATGGACGCCGGGACTACAAGTGCTAAAAGGCCATCTAGACAGGCTGTGAAAGCAGCCAATGCATCAGACCACGCATGCTGGAACTCACTTTCAGCCTGCAGGTCTAGCGCTGGGGACAGTCCCCACCAGGACACCGAGCCAAAGCCTGTGCCAGAGCCTGCCGGTGTGGTCATCGCCCTGCAGGAAAGACATGCCACAAATCCTCACACGTTGTTCACGCCAATTCCCTCTCACTACTCCTCACTGTTCGCACCTTTCCCTTCACGTGAAGCCGCACTTATTCTTCGAAATATCCCGGGACGTTCCTCTCCTTGCTCTGGGCTGTGCTTCTGTCCGCAGCTCCTGAGCAACTGCTGCCTAGAGCGCTAGTCCTGTGTCCTATCATTCGACCAATGGGAGCATCTGGGCTTGCCCCTCAGGTATCAACTGACCAATGACAGTGATCAGAAACTTTTGACCAATGGGAGCGCGAGGGCTGCCCCCCCCCCCCAAATATGTTTGGACGCGGTTGTCATGACCACGGCTCTGGAGAACCGGGGCGGAAGCTTCAAGAAACTGGGGCGAAGTCTGGGTGTGGAATGCCTGCGTCCTGAGCGGATTCAAATTTAGAGAAAGAAATGGAATCTAAGCCTAAGGTGACCAGACGTCCGCTTTGGGCAGGACAGTCCCGATTTTTAACAATTTGTCGTGAGTCCCACAGCGTTTTAAAAAAAGTCTCGGTTTTTGGAAAGAATGCACTAACAGCGGAAGAATGGGAAGGGAATATACGGTTTTCGGCTGCTGAAAATGTTAATATAACTCCATTTGGGAATGAAGAGGTTAATGTAACTTCATTTGGAAATGAAAAGGCTAATGTAAATTCCCTATTCCCCTCCTGGGCAAAGTGGCCCAGGTGGCATCAGTATCGGAAGGAGACCGGCTTGGCGCCTGTGGCTCAAGTGGCTAAGGCCCCAGCCACGTACACCTAAGGTGGCGGGTTCGAATCCCCAGCCCGAGCCCGCCAAACAACAATGATGGCTGCAACCAAAAAATGGCCGGGCGTTGTGGCGGGCGCCTGTGGTCCCAGCTACTTGGGAGGCTGAGGCAGGAGACTCGCTTGAGCCCAGGAGTTGGA
>CAUYQV010095691.1:0-20322 GCA_963574575.1 Galagoides demidoff
TGTGGCGGGCGCCTGTGGTGCCAGCTACTTGGGAGGCTGAGGCAGGAGACTCGCTTGAGCCCAGGAGTGGGAGGTTGCTATGAGCTGTGATGCCATGGCACTCTACCCAGGGGGATAGCTTGAGGCTCCGTCTCAAAAAAATAAAATTAAATAAATAAATAAATAAATATACATACATACACATATATATATATATATATAGAGAGAGAGAGAGAGAGACATGTGTATGTATGTATGTAGATACACATGTATGAGTTTTTAAACATCTTGGCTAATAAGGAGGGTTATCCCTTCTTAAGCTCACAGTGGGTGATTTCTTCTTGCCCACTATAATTGTGGTGACAGCCTATGACTGTCCACTACTATAAGTCATAAATGATTCCCGTTCTCTGCTTTCTTCATCACTGGCTCGTGTCCATTTGAGGTCAGAAATGGGGTTCCCATTTGCTACCCCCATCTTTTGGAAACCTAACTGAGAAACCATGATCCTGCAGTTTGGGTTAAGTCCGAACCAGAAATACCTCCCCTAGTCCACCAGATGGCAGTCCCGCATCAGAACGGGTGAAACTGGGGGGAGGGAGAGGGAGTATTTTAGATACAGAAGTATGTAATTCTGGTATTTTCTGCAATGAGAAAAACTGACAAACACGCAGGTCGGTTCAGTAAGAAATCAAGTGTAGGTGTTTTTGTACAAACGTATGACAAATGCGCTGCAAAGAAAAAAAAAGCAAACAATTGGAACTGTCTGAATTAAAAATATTTTGATGACTAACAAGCTTTTGCTACATGACACTGGAAGAGTTGAAAACAAATCTACAAAACCCAGGATGTGTTCAAGTTCATGGTCATAGTCACGCTCTACACTTGGTTAGTATTCTAAATATACCTCTGCTTCATGGCTAAAAATTGCCTCAACATTTTCATTTGGAAAATGGGCATGACAAATGCATTGCTGGTAGAATTAAGGGAGAACGTGTAAATGTGCATGAACAAGTTGTAAGGACGTGTGATAAAGGGATTTTAAATATCTACTCTGGCCCAACAACATGGGGTGCACGGAGCTTTTCCATCTGTCACTCACAGCAACCTTCCCTGGGGACTAGACGAGAGAGTCTCACCCAATCCCTGGAGAAACCTGCTCCAGAGTCTCTAACATGTCTCTCATGCCAGCAGCCTGGCTCTGCTCCAAGACCATGTCATTTGCTGGCAGTAAGTCATGCTAATGAAATAGCATCTACTTCAGGAAGCCTGATGTGATGTCCGTGACTGGCTAAAAGGCCAGTTTCAAGCTGGACATTTGTAGTCTTTCCCTGCTGAGTTTGGTGGTTGGTTGGTTTCTTGCATGAAAGATGGGCTAGCTCAGGAGATCAGGATGCTTCTGCCTTCCTTGCTTCAGCAAGACAGCATTTCTCAGCATGTTTCTGACATCAGCTAAAGCAAAATTTGGCATCAGCTTTCAATTTAGTATTTTTGCAGCAGATTCTGTGTCCATGTCTGTGCGTGAATTCTCTGGGCCTTCATTTTCTCGCAACTGGGAGTCAGCTTTAAGCACATTTGAGAGATGATTCAAAATGTATGTTAGCATATCCGTTTATCTTTAGCTCCCGGAGAGACCAATTGACGCTTCCTATTCCGTTTGGTGGCATTAGCAATCTTTCAGGATTAGTGACTCCTTGTTAGCCATCATTTTCCAGGTATCCAGACACATTTTACCCTTGCTCCTGTGCCTTTCCCCCTGATAATTCTGGTTATTACCGGTAGATAATATGACTTTGCACGTTGGGTCTCTGATATAAATTTATCCTGCATGACCAAAGTATAGAGAGATTCAGAACAGGAAAATGATTTGGAAAAATTTGTATTTTTCTACATTCTTCACAGAACTTTGGGTCTGGCAAATGTATCTATTTATGACATGCAACTAAACTGTTGCATGTTGATATCTGGATATATTTGCTAATCGCATCATAGTGCAAGGGAACTAAGGTCAATTAATCTAACACAAAGTTTCTTGGCGATGGTAAAATGCCATACCATTATGCTTTCAGAGATAAGTACACACACACACACACACACATGTGCCATTATGGTGCATGGATCCATATTCCCTTTACACAGGGAAGTCATAAACAAGAGCTTATCAAATTCTGAATTCTAAGACAACTGGTTGTACTATGACACAGAAGCAAATTTTACATGTCAAAGATTCAACATCAGTGAAAAAAACAGCTGTTTTGTAATATTTTCTATAATGAAGCAGGTAAATGGGTCATGATATAATATTATATACATCTTTCCTAACTCCAGTGTAAAATTTGACCTAATTAAAGATCAGTAAAGAGCTTTTTAATTTTTCCACTAACATAAATTTTGCTTAGTTATGAAATGAGATTTGAGGATCTTTTTTCTTATTTCATATAAAATTCTTCACGAAAATTAAAGGAGATGAACTGCTAGAGAAACAACGGTGATCCTGACAGACTACAGCCCTTCCTGTGTGTGCCCACTATAATCTGCAAGATCATTTCTCTTAGATTTGTTTACTTTCCATTACTGATAATTGCGTCTTTTAATTGGACCCAACTAGCTTCATTTAGTCTCCCCCTGAGAGTGTTGTTGGCAGAAATGATTGGCAGTTCTCTCTCCCACACGGTGCCATCCTGAAATTGCAAATGTCAGTTGACAGGCTTCTTTCACCAAGGTTTAAGAGTGGGAGTCTGCAGTTAGCAGAAAATAGTCTGGGTGCACATATTTCTGAATAAATGCATGTGAAATTATGCATTCAAATGGTGAAATCAGGGGACTGAAAGAAAGCCAGAGAGGTCACCCTCCATTCATGCCACAGACTTCAAGTTCCCAGACTACTCCTCAGCCAACCCCGGCAGGTGCAACTATATTCCACTTGTAAAGATCACTCTATGTAACCCCTCCCTGCTCGTCTATGGGAGAGGATTAGGGAGCACATCACTGTCAAACGTGTAAGCTTTCCTGTTTTTTCATATCATAACTTTTTGAACTAAGACTCTTATTAGAATTTCTGACCAGGAATAAACGTGTCAAGTCTCAAACCCTTACCTCCTTATTTTCCATGCCTAGTTAAAATCGAGGTGCTATTACACAGTGAAATGATCGATAAATGGGGGAACGTGTGTAAGCAGAAGCAACCGTAACACTGCAGAGAGTGTGTGTTCGTCCCAGCCTCTGGATCCTGACGGAAGATGTGCTCTCTGCACTAAAGCTTAGAAGGAGAGATCTCAGCCATATCAATAGTGCTGAAATGATACAGTACAATTCTACATGACTTTTCAAATTCTTATTTGTAATACCACAAACAACAACACAAATGCAATGTAGCATTTAATTAATACTATGTGAAGGAAATAGTTTCATAACAAATCATCTGGGTACTAAAAAAGTTTTTTCTTTTGGCAGCCAGGTTGTCTGAATGCAAAATAAATTGAGGAAGAGAAGAGGGGAAACGTCTCATGGTTCGGTTTTAATTGCTTGTGACCGAAGCCAAGAAATCCGTGACTAAGGGCAATAAAAGGAGTTGTAAGGCCCTAAATGAGGTCTGAACTGGGGCTTCAGAAATCTCAGAGAGGAAGGCCTGACCAAGTCACTGAGTCCCCCCTCTATGCCAGTCGCTGTCTGATGCTTCCTGATATTAAATCATTGAATCTTGGATATCAAGGGGAAGTATGAGATGGTGATCCCTCTTAGGGAGTGTGGCATCAAGACCTTTTTCTGGCCAGCTGTTGTCTGGTTGTTTTTTGCACAGAGAAAGTGAACTTCTTGCTTTAAACTTTTTTTTTGTTGTTGAGACAGAGTCTCACTCTGTTGCTCAGGCTGCAGTGCCAGTGTAATAGCTCATAGGAACCTCAAACTCCTGGGCTTATGCAATCCTCCTGCCTCAGTCTCCCAAGTGGCTGGGATTACAGGCACCCATTACAACGCCCAGCTAATTTTCTGTTTTTAGTAGAGACAGCATCTCATTCTTGCTCAGGCTGGTCTCAAACTGCTGAACTCAGGGAATCCTACCTCAGCCTCCAAGAATGCCAGGAGCATAGGCATGAGCCACTGTGTCAGCCCTTGCCTTGATCTTACTATCTTCTCCCTAAAAGAAGGCACTGTCCAGTTCTCACTTCCATCAAGGGGCTGGGGCCCACCATGTCCCCCAGTGTATGGAAGCGGCCACACTGCCGTTCTTTGGCCAGCAGGTGAACCCCCCTCTCATGTTAACTTCCCCTGCCTAGGTCCTCATTGTTGATCACCTTCCCTTGGCAGGAGCCACTGGGAATGAAGCAGGTAGAGGCAAGAAGAATTACTCTTTAAAAAAAATTGAACAGCAGCTCATGAGCAATATGGAAGTAAAGGTTTTATGGAGCTTATCTCATTTGGTCCTCACAAAAAAGTTCTTATTATCCCCACTGTATGGGGCACAGCCTCCAGCCTTTCAGCATCCCCAGATTCCTTATCTCCCAACCAATTTATTCTCTTCAACAGTTAAAACGTTCTCTGCCTCAATAAAATGATCTCTTCCAGAACGTCTCCAAAAGTCTTACAAGATCAAGGCATATTTTTCAAAGCAAGATTCTGCACAGGGGATGGAGTATACTTCTTGAATCCTGAACAATTTTTTTTCCTAGAAGTGCCCTTCGTTCTGTGGTAAACAGACAGTGATAAAATGTTACTGTTCTAAATTCCATTCACATGAAATTCATGTTTCGTAGTAACCTATTTGGGGGGCCAACTGGGATGGACTTCTAGGCTTGCCACCATATTCCACACCTTCAGAAATATTTTTTTAAAGTAGGAACAAATACGACACTGAAGCTGTACCATGTTATGAATAGGAAAATCACTTAATTTTTTTTAAAAAAGCAATAAATATGGAAAGGCAATATACCATCATATACCCAATCAATGCCCATAATCTTCATCTTGTAATTAAAAGTACCCAACAATGTGCGTAACTACACACGCAAAATTGAGAGGAATTTAGTCTGGTTTCATTTGGGAGGTACTAAAGCTAAATGTATCTGTTTATCTGAAACAATCCTGAGGAGACTGCTGCCAACAAAGTACGGCAAATTACAGAAATACAGAATTTTATAACCACCACTCAAAAAAAGAGATACACTGGACATTTCAGCATCATCTGACCAAAAGGGCACTAGATTGCAAAATATAGACTACTACTGTTATTTAATTCAGTTTTTTCCTGCTTCCTACACTAGCTTTGCCCCATTCTTAGAACCGATGCCTTAATAGACAATCGTATGAGTAGAAAAAAGCCTCATTTATGCAGGAATATCTACGTTCGTTCACGCAATATCATTTTTAAGAAAAGTAAAATGTCAAACACTAAGCTTTATAAACTTTTAACATGGTTTTACGACAGAAATCTGAAATATATTAGACGGCACCGTCCTCTTTAAAGATGATATTTTTGTGCACAATTTGACAACCTGACGTGTAATTCAGATGCCAAGGCCCTTCCTCGTCTCTCCTGAGTCACCTCTAAGTTTACATGGGGACAGGCCACCTTGCGGTTGATGCTCCAGCAAACAGCTTTCCTCTTTAAGCTTTTCCACGAGATTTTCTTCTTCCTTCCATCCTACATCTAAGTCTTCACTCCTTGCTGTTTCCTTAATGAATCCGATTTACCTCCAAGTCCTACTGCTGGTCTTAGGAGGCCTTCCCTGACGCTCCAGACTTGGACTCTGTGTCACTCCTGAGTTCTCACCCCACATGGACTTCCCATAACAACTCACAACATGGTATTTCTAAATAACTTGCTGGTCATCTCTTGTATCTTTCACTGAACACCAAGAAAATAAGGAAAGCATTAATTTTTTTTTTATCACCTTCATGTTTGAATCTCTGGTGTTAGCACCATGCCTGATCCTCGATGGACGTCCAATAACCGTTTGCTGAATGATTCAATACATTAAATGGACACAATCATCACACTGTGCACTGTTTTCTCTCGAGCTTTAGGAGCTGAGGAGCGGTGCAAGTTAGTATCAGTTTTACTGATGTCACTCTTGAGAGAGATGGGGAGTATTTAGGACCGTATCATTTCTGTGAGCATAGCACAGGGTTGGGGAAAGAATAGACAATTCTCACTGCATTCTTTGCAGTGAGAGGAGCTGGACTTGTGTCCAGCTCTGTCGCAAACAAATTGGGCAACTTGGGGAAAATCGCTTAGTTTCTTTAAACTTCAACTTGTTTCTTTATTAAGTGAGAAATATCATAATTGATTTTGAACATAGAGGTTGCAGTTGAGGAAAAAATGAGATACAAAATGTTTGCAAAATATATTTGTTTGTACCAGGTATACACAGCAATTTATCTAGTGTTTGTAATTACTATTAGTAACTTGTGTAGGGCTGTTTTCTGTTTTGTCTTGTTTTGTTGAGACGAGGTATTGCTCTGTTAGCCCAGGTGGAGTGCAGTGGTGTGATTACAGCCGACTGCAGCCTCCGATGCCTGCGTTCAATTGATCATTTTACCTCAGCCTCCAAAGTAGCTAGGACCACAGGTGCGCACCACCATACCCAGCTAATTTTTCTACTTTTTATAGAGGTGGGGTCTTCCCATTCCTGGTCAGGCTGGTCATGAAATCCCAGGCCCAAGTTTCCTCCCTCCTCAGCCTCCCAAAGTGCTAGGATTACAGGCGTAAGCCACTGTGCCCAGCTGGAAGAAATTTTGACCCCTGCTATAGTACTCAATTTCAACACTGTTTCAAATATCTTGACTTTTCCCATTAAAGTGACTGACAAAATAATAAATTTCTTAGAATCGATTAGTGGTATGGTAATTTATTACTGGCAGTTTTATTTTAAATCCCATGTCTCAGATATGCCTTTTTCAAGCTGAATCTATCCACTCCCAAATCTGGATGTTGAATTCCAAAATCTAAACCATGGTTGACTGAGATTCCTGAATACCTCAAGCAAAGAACCTTATCAATACCTCAGAAGTCCAAATCTGAGGGAAAAACAGGAAATTTCATAAACATACTCATCCAACCAGGTTCCATAACTTCCCAAATGACTTTGCTGAGCCTTCATCACCCACATTCTAACCCCCAGAGCCACCTCCAATCCTCCAGGCCGACCCTATGGCCTGCCTCTCCTTGCACGCCCACTGCTGGCCCTGTCGTTTCGCTTCTGTGATACTTCACATCAGCCTTCTCTGTCACAATCTCACGGCTCTGTCGGGGATATTGCTATAGTTGCCTAACTGATGACTTGCTTTGGGTTTTTTTCTCCTCTAATTCCTCCTACAAAGTGCCAGTAAAACCAGTTTTGATAGTTAAAGTAGAACTGCCCTCACAGTAGCCTCTGCTTATAAATAGAAATGAGCAACAGAGCTGGTAATGTCTTTCGGCTCCCCAAGAAAGCCACACTTCTCATCAAGCACTCAAAATCCCATGTGGTCTGATTGCACCTGTGTCTGGAAGACAACCTCTTCTGTCAAGATCTGTGCTTTTCTCCTGTGATACGACTATCCTTCCCCTTGCCAGTCAGATGCCCGATCAGAGAACCCCTTTCCTAGCTTCACATCTCACCGAACACACCCAGGAAACAACGTCTATCCACCTGTGTCTCCTTATGCAGATACAGGTGTCATC
Source organism: Galagoides demidoff (assembly GCA_963574575.1). Taxonomy (NCBI): domain Eukaryota; kingdom Metazoa; phylum Chordata; class Mammalia; order Primates; family Galagidae; genus Galagoides; species Galagoides demidoff. Next base: position 7,640 of record CAUYQV010095691.1, read on the forward strand.
ACGGCACTGAAATAACATGATGTAGTTAATTTGCTTGTTCACTTACTTATTGTTTGTCCTTATTAGAATGTAAGTTCACAGGGCATGAGGATATTCTTACACAGATTGTTGTAAGGTCAGGACTTAGAAAATGGTATGTATGTTTCAGAATAGATAACAAATATCCAGCCAATGAATTGATAAATGATCAGGTGAATAAGGCTACTATCTTATTAGGTTTGTAAACAGAATCAGCTACATATATTTAAGTCTTTTCTATTAGAATGTAGACGCATCAATACCCATTTTATGTACATCCCTATCACTCAGAGTATGGTCTTTCACACATTATGGGTGTTCCACAAATGGTGAACCAAATGTCACTCTGGGCACATGTTGGGTATTTGAGTTTAATTTTGTTCATTGTTCAACCTCTTTTAAAGACATTTCTGCTTTCAATTGATTTGGCTCGGTAGTCACCAAAAATCTGATGTGGAATTTGAAACATTCCATAACCAAAGGGCAAGTGCATATGACAAAAATTAAATATTAAGATAATTCACCATGATCCACTAATTCCTGCCCTCTTCATCTGGTCAAAGACGAACTCACGCACTAAGAGAGCGAATCAGCACGTACTGACAGCCAGCCCTGTGCCAGCCACCTTGCACAGGCCACATTTCTAAATTCACAGCAATGCTAAGAGGTAACTTGGAGACAGTAACTTTTTGGTGCCTAACAAGGAGCTTTTACAAATATTTGCAGAATGCACGAGGAATTCCTCGATGTCACACAGCAAATGATCCAGGATGTGCAGTCAAGTGTGTCTGAGTCCAGGAGCGACTGGGGTTTCCTCACGCAGCCCCTCTCCTTGCCAGATCTCAGGGACCACAATACACAGATTCCAGAACACCCCCAACCTCAAATTTCTGAATCTTCAGTTTTCTATTTGTAATTAAGGAGTTGGTGGTATCTGACATGGACTCTTCTGATTATAATACAATGAAAGTCTAAAAACCAATACCATGTTATTGTCTCCAAACTATCACTAGGACAAACTCTTTCTTAAAATACAATGATGCTATATCTGAGTGACAGGAAGTACAGAGTGTAAGTCTCCCTTGCAAACAGCCAGCGGTCTATTTAAGTAACCAAATCTCTGAGAGGAGAAAAATTAATTTATGTCATTTAGATTATGGATGGGTAAGGAATTAGTAGGGATCAAATGGAAAACAGATGCCCCACAATTGTTCTAGCAAAAGTTTTAGTTCCTTTTTTTTTTCTTTTGAGACAGTCTCCCTTAAGTTGCCCTGGGTATGATGCCGCGGCATCATAGCTTGCAGCAACCTCAACTCTTAGGCTCAAGAGATCCTCTTGCCTCAGAGATAATGGGTAGCTGAGACTATAGGCACCCACCACACTGCTCAGCTATTTTTAGTGGGAGGGGATCTGAGTCATGCTCAGGCTAGTCTTGAACTCACGAGCTCAGGTGATCCACCTGCCTTAGCCTCCCAGAGTGCTAGGATTACAGGTGTGAGCCACCTCGCTTGACTCTTTCTTTTTCCTTTATTCTTTTTTTTTTTTTTTTTGTACACATTAGGTTGCAGATACCTATGACAGGAAAAACAAAACCAAAAGCAAAAGATGATGTGCAAAGGGACAAGGATCAGGGTCTGCATATTCCAAATGTTATCTTGAGATAGAAATGTGCATTCCCCAAATTACAACATCAGTAAGTTTGGCAACTGCTTATCAGACAGTGTTGCCATGTCCTTAATGTATCCCTTCCAGAGTCTCTGTCTCCCCAGCCAGATAATCAATAACAGCCCTGGGATAAAAATGAGAATGGAGTCTCAGAATCCAATTACTGAGGTTTGTGTATAAAACACCAGAAAACAAAGTATGAGGATTTCTTTTTTTCATTCTATTCGGATAATAAAAAAAACAGTGATTGTTAGTTGAAAATGAAGACAGAGTAATTTAAAATGTTGAAAGCATAAAAATATGCCATGCCATGCTTTTAACGATTCCACATCAGTTAATTTTGACAGAAAATCATTAAAAATTTAAGATAATCTCTAGTGGTCAACCTTCCATTTCCCCCATCTTGAGTAAGAGGATAAAGAGTTTGGAGATAAGTTCTTACCTGCCAGGGATCTATAGTTCTTTAAAAATTTCTAATAAAAACAATTTCAGACTTTTCTCAGAACTTCATTTACTAACTACAAGAGTGTCATATAACTCACATAAAATTTAGAGAAAATGTTGAATATTTACTATTATTAAGAATAATAATTCTGTGACTATACTTGATCAAAATTCATATCAATATACGGTAGAACCTCTATAAGCTGATGACCCAAAGAACTGTTACAAAGTGGTCAACATACAGGGTTGGTAAACACAAACAATTAGGCCTACTATACAGATACATATGTGGAATGAATGTGGAATCTATGGAAATCCGATCAACTTAAAGAGGTGTCAGTGTAGGCAGGTAGTTGACTATAGAGGTTCTACTATAATTCAACAACTTTTTTCTATATACTTAATACAGAGTTTGAAATTTATACAAATTTATTTATGTCATATTTTAAATCACTTTACATTTTTTTTAACATACGAAGTCTTGTAATTAGAATAGGGACAAAAAATCCGCAGGTGTGCTTTGCATGTTCCTTCTCAGTGTGGTAGACACAAGCTCTTTAAGTTTGATAATGAACATGCATCTCACTTTTTTATCATCTTTCACCTAAAGAAGATTTACACAACTAACTTATAAAGTATTTGAAATACTACAGAATAAATTCAGCCACATCTCTAGAAAAAGGAATTTGAATGTGAGGAATACATTCTGAAGCATAAGCAAGACAATGTCAATGCAGAGTCTCACGGTCAATGTTACGTGGTCCATGACGGACGTGGGGTGTCTACACTACTTCTCAATTTTATTCCTTTCTCTTTTCTTCATTGTCAATATCTAAAATGTACTGACATAAAGATACAACAACTGGCATTGTAATTAACAACTTTCATTTGTATTTTACATTATACACACGTGTAAATCCACACAAACACAACACAGAAATACTGTGTGCCTAAAAAAAAAAAAATTGAGAAATTATCTGCGCATGATGCCACATATCTATACGCCAAGAGAGACAGTATATGTGTGTGTATATATATGAATGTGTATATATGTAAACATAATATATATTCAAATATTATATTAGAAATATATGATAGACATTTATATTTAGAAATATTACATATATACATGTATACATTTAGAAATATTACATATATTATATACATATATACATCCAAAATTATATATACATTTTATATGTATATACATATCCCTATTATATATAAATAATATATATGTATATATGTAATAGTATATATGCATAATATGTATTAAATTATATATATACATATATATATATATTTGTATATATATTTAGAAATGTGGTCTTCCTCTGTCACCCAGGTTGGAGTGCAGTGGTAAGATCATAGCTCACTGCAGCCTCAAATTTCTGGATTCAAGTGATCGTCTTGCCTCAGCCTAAGTAGCACAGACTACATGCATGAGCCCTCACACTCAGCTAATTTTCTTTAAATTTTTTTCAGAAACAAGGTCTTGCTATGTTGTTGCCCAAGCTGGTTTGAAACTCTTGGCCTCAAGCAATCCTTCTACCTTTTTAAAAAAGACTACCAATTGGGATCCTTTATGCTGCCACCCCCACTCCTCAGGCCATGGACTGGGACATGGGAACCAGGTCACACAGCAGGAGGTGACTGGCCAACAAGCAAAGGAAGGTTGATCCGTATTTTCAGATGGTCCCCATCACTCACAGATCTTGCATTATGGTGAGTTGTATAATTATTTCATTATATTTTTCAATGTGGTAATAACAGAATAATGTGAACAAAAAATGAAATCAGTTTCATGGAAGATGATTTTCCACAGAGCTGGACTGGCAGAAGACGGTTTTGAGGTGATTCAAATGCATTTCATTTTTGTGTACATTATTTCTATTATTAAATACAACCATACATAATATACATATGTAAAATGAATATGACTACATGTAAATTTGTAATTTAAAAATATATGAAGTACTATTAAAATAGGTGAAAAAATTTCAAAAGCTAAATCAATCATTTTCCAGAGATATTTTAATATATAGAAATGTATAAATTACCAAAATTGACCAAAGGATAAAAATAATTGCTAGTCCAAGAGATTTTGTAGGGATTTTTTTATAATATCATAAAATAAATACTTATACATAGTTTCATATTATAGAAAAAGAGGAAAATGTATCCATTGTTTAAATTAACACAAAAAACATTATAAACTTTATCTTAGGACTACCCAAAACATCATACATAAAGAAAATTATAAGCTGGTTAAGATTATAAATAAAGATGAATTAAATAAGAAAAGGACTTCACAAGGGTCAATAATGACACACCATGAAATGTGGGGACTAATAAACTCAACCTTCTCCTCCTGTTATATACTCACATGTGTGTATTTTATACACACACACACCAGGGATAATAAGAGTATATTTTTAATAAAAATTTAGAAAATCTACCAATGTAATTTCATCACAAAGTATAGAAAATATGATCAATGTTAATAAATACGTATTTCCTGAACTTCAATGACTATTATGACTAAAAAATTATAAAAAATTAAAGAGAGTAACTTCCTTAATCCATTAAAAATGATTTCTCTCTTTCAAAAAGACATCATCCCTAACGGGGATCATCATCATCCCCTAACATCAACCCTAATGGTTATAAGTTCCCAAGACTTTCTTAAGAGTGAATGTATGAATATCTATCACTTTTGCTATTCAGCATTAACTAGATGCCCACTGAAGGCAAAAGTATGTAAATTTAAAAAGGGTATAATTATGAAGCAGAGTAAAAATTAACACATTTTGCGAAAGAACAGACATTTGTGATCTTCGTGTAAACCCAGAATACCTATACACAAACTCTTAGAATTAATAAGAGAGGTCCAAAAGGTGCTAGATACAAGCTCAGCAGACTTAATTCAATAACATTTCATTGTATCAGCAGTTATTACACTGAAACTTTAGTAGAAAAATTGTCAAGGAGTAAAATTTTTAAAAGTATAACAAAATAAGCTTCATCAGAACGCGTAATGTTTTATAGATGAAATTATACGTTTTACCCTTTTTATTGAGTGATACAAAAGAAGATGTGAATCAATGAGGCAATGCATGATGCTGAAATATTTCAAGATATTAACTGGCTTATATTCATCAATGACTTCAATTCTACGTCTTTATTAAAGCAGAGACTATACAAGAATATTTTTTAAAGGACTGAATCTCTATGATCTCACCTCCTAACTTTTGTCTTCATGAAGAAATTGTGGAAGCTTTCCTTTTTTTTCTTAGTGCTATTTGTAGCTTCGGCTCCTCCTGGCAACTTCAACTTCACCTTTGTTTCTGGTTCTGGCTCTGCAGCTTGAGGATCACTTTCAGAGCCTCAGCAGCCTGATGTCTCCTATTTCTCCCACCCAAGCTGCCACTTCTACCCCTTTGCTGTTAGCCTTTTGCTGGATGTATTTTGATGCTCCAGTTGCAAATTGGTTTGTATCCTTAAGTCATAAATATACTTCTTTATTCTTTTCATCCTCATTTGAATACAAGTCCTGGATAGTTTGGCATCCTCGGCCGCTACAGCTGCGTCATCATACTCTTCGTTTCTTTTTTCTAACTAAATCTTGATACTCTCCAAAACTCTGACATTTTCTATCTGTATTTGCTCCAGAATCTAACTGAATAGGACCAGATCTTATGTAAGAATATTAAATGCAGATTATCAGATTTAGTAAATGAATGTCTGAAAATATTGTTCTACAAAGGAAATAGGGCGGTGCCTGTGGCTCAAAGGAGTAGGGCGCTGGCCCCATATACCCGAGGTGGCGGGTTCAAACCCAGCCCTGCCCAAAAACTCTATAAAGGAAAAAGAACTAAGTCCTTCAACTAAAGACAAATAGTGATTCTTCCTAAAATAAAGAATATGTAACGTGAATTTATCCTTATTGGTCAATCTTTAGGTACATTCCCTTTAATATTGGAAATAAGACATGAATACCTGATAACACCTAAAATGTGCATTGCCCATGTCAAATCTGTCAAGAAGGGGTGTGTGAGGTGAGCTCTCCCCTATTTGGTAAAACATAGAGATATATCGACATCTGTGTGAAGGGCTCAACTGCAATTTGGACTTTACCTAACAAATGCAGACAATGCGACCTAATTGCATATACCTTTATATTAATCTGAAATAAATAAAGAAAAAGAAGAAATCTGTCAACACGTTCTCAAAGGTTGGTATATAAAAATGTTCATGCAAAATTATTAGTAACAAGGAAAAATCAACCAGCCATGTATCTGTTCACCAACATGACATTAAACGAATAAAACAGGACCAACATGCTTTTTGAATAGTTGAAACAGAACAGCTAAAAGTAGATTTCTCTCCTAACTAGACACAGGCATTGTGTGTATAAACGTGTGTGTCCATCGTAAAGGTCAACTCAGTTTCATCATATTAATTAGTTCAAACAACCTAAATGACCACAAAGAGGAGTGTTTTAAATGAATGTATGTATCAGGCAAAGGTTTAAATCAAGTCTTGAGTTTATGAATTACTTTACATCCTTAAGTCCTCCATCTCTCACCTAAAGTTTACAAAGATTATATTATATGTACTTGAAAGAGGATTAAATGTGCTACTGTAAATAAATCACTTAACAGGGTTCCAGAGAAAATGTAGCACTTCCATAAATGAGAAGTGATATTATTATAATTCTTACATTACTATTAGTCTCATTTATTTTTGACAATTTTATTTGGCTTTCGCTTATCAGTTATCATATCAAGCAATATTATGGCCTTTACAGTTGATGCAAATATGTTTAAGATTCATTTCATTGCCTCTATGCTTAGGTGAAAGCTGAGAATGTAGTCTTTCTTTTTTTTATTTTCTTTTACTTTTTGCATAATTAATTTCAACCTTTATTTGACTCACACTTTTTATTTTATCATATCTACTACTCAGTATATTTTCCTTCATTCTTGGGCTTATGTCAATTTTGTTTTATTCCAGGGCTTTATCTCTAAATTGCTAATTTAATTATGCTGAGTTCACAGTAAGGTTTAGCACTTAATAGATCGTGTTGCTTATCATTATTATTTATTTTTAAGAAAATGTGCATGTTATTTTTCACCTGTTTGCACTTCCATTTAACTCCAGATTACTTTTACAAGCTCTTAGAAAGAGGGCAAGAATAAGGAAGAAGAAAAAGAAGGTCAAGAAGAAAAAGGAGGGGAAGAAGAGGGGTGGAGCTTGAGGAATACAGAAGAAGATAAGGAAGACCAGGAGGGCAAGACACACAAGAGGTGACCTTAAAAATCCTGCATTAAATCTAGAGAGTAGCTGGGGGAAAAGTAATATTTGTAAATTATTCAGTTTTAATTAATTAATTAATGTAAATTATTCAGTTTACCATTGCAGGCATGGTAAACCTCTCTAATGTTTAAACATTTTTATATATTTATTGTGTGAACTTTCTAATATGAAGGTATATTTTAAATAGAGTGCCATGGTTTGACTCATTATGTGGATGATAAGAATGATAATCTGACGTTCTAAGGTAGAACTATTAAGCAAAATAATGTTCAGGTACGACACCTGTCAGGTAAACTCATACGAGAGATAAACATTATCTAATCGGTCTCATAATAACATTTTCTGTTTTCCATTTTCCAAATATCATTTCTGAAGACAGGAAAGTACAATGATGAGGAGAAAATCAAATAATAAAGTATACTAGTGTTTTCTAAAAACCTTAGACTTGATTTGAGAAAAAACGAGTTTGTACCAAAGGGAAAAAAAAACAGAACCTAAAGGAAAGGGCCAGAAGAGATAATATGTCAATTGAGCAACAAGTACAGAGTATATGATACAACAGAAATAACTATTTGGCTTCTGCATCCTCTGGAGCATTACAGCACAATACACTCTGTATTTCTTGAAGAAAAAACAAACACTGCAGAGAGGCTAAAGGAGGCTGCAGAGGACATCAAAGCATAACCATTTAATAAGCAATCCCAGAGAATGAAGGAGCCTCCTTTAGGTCCAATGGAGCATCCCAGAAACTGCCTGCAAGGAATCAGTAACTGAGTCCCTGAGCAGTGTCAAAAGAAAGAGCCCACAGAGAAGTTTTGAGGCGTTTATGTAAATATGTCAATCCAAGCAAGCTTGTTGGAGAATATTTAGGGCACTGGTTCTCATCCTTCCCCCCCGCCTTCCTGCCCCTCACCTGGAGACTGTATAGAGAGGGAGCCGCTTCCTTAACAAGGCACGTGACCTGAGCTGGGCTGTGGGACAGAGCTGCTGCTTAGGGCTGTCAGCAGCTGTCCTGTCTCTCAGGATCACCACGCAGGAGTGAGAACGTCCACTGTGGGAGGCAGCAGAGAAAGATGTCAACGGAATTGACTTAATTTTTTTCCAGCATGATAACAGCCCAAGCTATTCAGCTAGGAGGCAAGATTAAAAAGGATCCTAATATACGTATTTCAGAAATGATAAGGTTAGCAGAAGGAAAAATTATCGTTCTTGACTATTTTCTTTAGGTTTCCACTATATGCCATATATCTAAAGAGCACTTTGAAAGCAGCTGACATATTTATGCTGAGAACTGAACATGCTGCCATTACAGGGTCCGATCGTCGCCTCAGTAATTGGACCCTGGCTCTAGCTAGAATTCATACCCAGTTACATTTTGCTAAAGGTAAATTTATCCTGGCAAATGGCATGGTTTTCTCTAGCTAGAATACTAAAAGGGAGGCGGTCCACCTGCTTGGACAGCTGCTACTTCATGGAGTCTTTGCCAGGAGCCACCATTTAATAGAATTGTGTGGACATTATGTTTGTTTTTCTTCTTCTTCTTTTTTTTTTTTTTCTGACAGAAAGCAAGATGAGTTGGACCCAACTGTTGCCTTGACTTGTTTTCATAGCTTCCATAATTAAGAAACAATAACTTGGTAGTGTCATTTTATTTGGTTCTGTCCAGAGGAACCCTTTGATACTTTATAAATTACTTATCTCACTTTAATAAGGCTTAAAATGGAAAATTAACCTCCCATACATTTCTAATTAGTTTTTAATGAATTTTAGCTTCTCTTTGGAAAAAAATCTATCCAACTAGCTGGTAGAAATTTAATCTCCGTTACTGAAGCATATGACAACCACCCCTAGGGGAGAAATGTCCTTGAGGTATGTGTGTGTGTGTGATTGCCATTCTCAGAAATAACTCAAATCCTGAATTTTTCCCTCCAACATTGGTGCCATAGGAGCTAATATCATTTGTAACTAAGAAGTGACTTTTATTATACAATGCTGAGCATAATATAAATTATACAATGCTCTCAAATATACTGAATTGCTTGCCTCTGCTTATATCTCATGCTTTTAATTAGAATATAACAGAAAATAATGGGTTTAACTAGCAAATTATGTAATTAAATATAATTTTCCAAGCTAATGATACATTGACTTGAATGAAACCAAAGGTATAGTATCATATCCAAACTAAATGAAAAATAATCATTTTAAGCAATTAAGGTATTACTTTGGTTAATGAATAAAAATCCATTTGATGTTTCTTAGGTCAAATTTTACTATCTATGATAATATCAATGAAATAGTTTATATTGTAAACAACCATTTTTTTCAATGATAGCTCTCATTTTTGTCTATCAGTTGGCATAATTTGCTTTCTTTTGGAATAAAAAACTATTTTTTTTTTACATATTGAAGGGATTTTCATCAATACAAGTAATATTTTGTATTTAGGTTTTATTTAAGGAATATTCATATTAAGGAATTTTTTCTGGAAATACATTGTGCACAAAAGTATCAATTTGATGTAAAGACAACATAACCACTATTTTTTATTAAATTAGATCATGTTAGAATGCAAGAACAATGGCTTATGCTTGCTGCACAAATAATGTCTGTATTAAAAATAAAAAGAGGCTAGGGTTGGAATTAATCCATGTCAAATACAACAAAAGGACAGGCAAAGATACACACTGAATGAGAAGAACGTATTTCATCAGGCAAAACATGTAAATTATCATTCCAGAACTGAATAAACTAGTTAAAAGAAAAAATTCTCAAAATACATTTGCAAAAATATATATTTTGAACTCAGAAGTAAACAGCAAATTTATGTAAATATTTTAGAATACTTTAATTATATTTTTGTTTGCCTCAAATATATGATAAAATAAATGATTTCATTGGCTGTAACTCATCATGTACACACTCTTATCACTCCATATAATAATAAAGAGACCACAAATCACTGAAAACCAAATTTTAAATAACCTAGGGGCTCAGCATCTGTAGCTCAAGCAGCTAAGGCACCAGCCACATACACCGCAGCTGGTGGGTTCGAATCCAGCCTGATCCTGCCAAACAACAATGACAACTACAACCAAAAAATAGCCAGGTGTTGTGGTGGGCGCCTATAGTCCAGCCACTTGGGAGGCCGAGGCAAGAGAATCACTCAAGCCCAGGAGGTGGAGGTTGCTGTGAGCTGTGACGCCACAGCACTCTACCCTGGGCAGCAGCTTGAGACTCTGTCTCAAAATAAATAAATAAATAACCTAGGATCAGTTATCTACTGTTTTTTCAGCAGGCAATAAAGTTGTTAAAGCAAGTGGCTTGTTTTATAAAACTTTAATCTAGGTAACCTCTTCCAATGAGATAATCTTTCAAGGCTTTTCAAGCCTACCAAAGTTCACGGCCCAGCATTTCACATTTTGGACACTCGCTATATTTAAATTCCCTTTGAAATTGTGTCTGTTTATATATATGCACACATAAAACTGCTAATCTTGGAAATCATTCCTTTGAGGAACAAAGTTGGCTGTAATTCAAAAATGAATAAAACCATGCAGTTACCCTAAAGCAGCTTTTAGGACTGGGAGAAGGGTGGTCAAACAGACATATAAAAATTTGTTATACTACAAAGCAGAACAACATAAATGCCATCATGCTATAAAAAGTGCTTAATGGACACCACAGGAGGAATATGTCATCATTCATTCCAACCAGAGGCTGTAAAAGCGACTTCAAGAAGGAGATAGTAATTCAGCCAGACTGCATGTGTAGAGAGCACTTTTCTGCATAGGTAAAAAAAAAAAAAAAAAGGGAAATAAAAGGTAAAAAAAGGTATATACATTAACATAAAACCGGCGTTAAGGGGGAATTTAATTAAAAAAACCGAAAAAAATAAATAAGGTAAATAAATGTGAAAATATGTGATATCCTGTACCTTAAACAGGGCTGTATGGAGGAATGTATTAGAAATAACAGAAAACCATAGATGACATAAATGTCCTATTAGGAGGAAATGGGTTACAACTGGAATGTTTTACAGAGACAAGACATAGTGACACTTTTCAATATTGTGTTTGTATAGTTATTTTGTTGCTATTAATGGAAGCTGATGAGAAACAGCAAGAAATACAAGAGTAAAAAACAGGGCAGGAGAGAAATGGTGATCCAAAATTAAGATGGTGGTGATGATTATGGTGATGATAGCAGTGGTAATGACCATAAGGACAGGTTGAAGGTGGTGACCGTGGTAAGGATGGGACAGTGGGTTGGTAGTATCAGAGCCCCGCAGAGCAGCAGCTATGTGTGGAGTTGTTCATATGTACCAACAACTTGTAAGCATTAATATTCATTACCTCCAATCTTCATATCAAATCTGTGAGGGCATCCTATCTCCCACAGATAAATAAATGAGCCTTAGAAGAATCAAATAGCTCTGCTGAGGTCACATATTTTCAGAGGCCAGAGTAGGAAGGTAGGTGTGTAAAGCGTCCTAGTTCACGCATGTAGATATTCCCCACGGTGCATCCCAGAGCAATAGAAAAGGGACACAGTTTAGAAGGCAAGAGGATGTAAACAAGAGTTTCTGATCAAAGCTTGAAGAGGAATCCAGCAGTGAGTAATATAAATGCCGTGAGCAGACGCTGAAATCAGCAACTTTAAAGGTTAAAGGTAATGCTAGAGAACAGTTTTCCAGAGTGGCAGCGATGGAAGCCAGACTGCAGGGGATCAAACACGCCAGCAACACCTCAGTGGTTTCCAGGGAGAAAAGGAGAGATGGGTTGGCATTGTGAGAGAGGAAAATAAGCTGAAGAAAGGTTTTCATAAAATTTCTTTTTGCTGTTTACTTATCATAATTGGAAAGTCTCAAGCATTTGTAGGATTAATAGCATTTTCTAAAAAAAAAAAAAAAGCTGTATAAAAAGTGAAAAGGACATTTTGGGAGAACACAAAAAACGAAGAAATGTAGCACTGAAGAAGTGAAACTGGGTGTGAATAAGAGCGCTGGTAGATAAGTTGGCTAAAGCTACACATACAGAGCTTAAAGGCATTTTTAGTTTTAAATCAGTGATCCACTAGAGAATGAATCTTACACTAAAGATTGGTCAGACAAATAAGCTGGAGAAAAAGGAACCATCAAGATTCAGAGGCTAAATTCAGAGATTTTGTTAGAAGAAAGAAGGAGGCAAGGAAGGAAGGAAGGAAGGAGGGAAGGAGGGAGGGAGGGAAGGAAGGAA
>CAUYQV010095692.1:0-12652 GCA_963574575.1 Galagoides demidoff
TGTGGTCCCAGCTACTTGGGAGGCGGAGGCAGGAGACTCGCTTGAGCCCAGGATTTGGAGGTTGCTATGAGCTGTGATGCCATGGCACTCTACCCAGGGGGATAGCTTGAGGCTCCGTCTCAAAAAAAAAAAAAAAAAAAAGAATCTTCAGATTTCAGGTAAATGAAATCTTCCTCAAACTCTCTGGGACACATTGGCCCTTCCTTTCTATTCCTACTTCTTTCTTAGTGTGTTTTCTTCCACAGTAACAATTGAAAAGCTAAACACTACACTTTGCAAACTTCCTTGCAACTTGGCTTGAATAAAAGAAGTAAGGTTCTTGAGTAAAAGAAGAGGTTCCTCCAAGTAGAAGCGTTAAGAAGATAGACTCCTATCTCTTTTGTTTTAATAAAGAATTATTCAATGGAAAACATTAATTTAAAAATGTTTCTTTCAATTCCCACTACACTGTCAACTATACTCTGCCTTTATGCATCTCACACGTGGCGTAATTCATCACAAATAGAAAAAACAAAGCTATTAGGAGATAAAATGCTGTTGACCTTCAAAAGAGGGAAGACTAAACCTCAGTTCGGAAAGTGAGGAAAGCTTCACGGAAACAGTAGATCCTATTGCAAGCTGGTGGAGATGGGAAGAGGTCAGCATAGGCAAATCATACGTGGGGTGGGGGAACAAGAATTTGTTAAGAAGTTTTTTAAGAATGGTGGAAGAAGACACTGTCTCAGAACTGTAATAATCTTTTCATGATTACTGGGTTTTATGCAATGCATGGGATCATGACATTGGCATTCAAAGAATGCAGTGTCCTCAGATTATGCGCAGAGGGTGATTCCTCAGGACAGGGTGGTTCGATGTTGTCTGTTTTGTCGTGTATATATACTTCATCCATCTGTAAAGGAACTTGAGGTGGCTGACCTGGCAATTGATTGGGTGTGCGTGCCTGTGAGCGAGAAGAGCTAAAGATGACATTCAGTTAATATTTGCTGAAAAATGAATTAATTTACCGAGACTTGGTGAACAGAAGATGGAAGGGGCACTACGGGAGACCGACAAGTGAGAGAGGAGTTGATTTGTAGAGATAATAGGAATTGACAGCGAGTATATTAGAGCAGACACTTATTGTGTCTGCGACTATATGAACTAGTTGCAAAAAACAAAAAAAGCCGATTTAGTTGCCCTGTGGCAGTCTTTCCTTACAAGCTGTGAAAAATGCCCTCACTGAACTTCACTTGTCAAGAGAAAGCCCAGTAGTATCCTGAGTAGGGCCAGATGCTGGGCTGTCTAAGTTGACAGACGGCAGGTGGAACTGACTTTGTCAGTAGCATAGTGGGACCCCCCCAAATACTCCATCTTTTGCAGCAATTGGAAAATTGCCGCAATTGCAATAATTGAAACATTGCTTGGAGCTACGTGGAGTGAGAGAACTTGCATTGCATGCTACAAAAGCTATCACACTGTCCCTCCTTTCTCCTTCTCTAAAAACGTGCCTAGAGGGCCAGTTTTCATGACTCTGGACACCTAATGACATCATTGCAAAGCCCGTCCAAAGAGGAGCATCAGACTATTTGCAAATCATCAGTTTCAAAATAGTCGACGCAACCGATTCACGTGTTCTTTAAGTGCCGAAAAGGTTTCCAATATTCTTGTAGCATGTATGAAAAGTAGATGTCATCTTGACTTTGTAGATTAAAAACAAACAAAGGAAGGGAAATGGCTAGGAAATTTGCTTACATGAGCAGGTCCCCTGTAATTCCAGGCATAAACCAGACTTAGATGCTGACTCAAATCAATACTTTCAGCTTTTCCCAGCACACTTCATGCCTGTGTTTTGCCCAGAAGCAGCAAAGCAGAAAGAATATACCTTTCTTGTCCTCCTACAGACAAGACACTCGGAAAAGTCCAATTCTGTTTGGCTAGTGTAGAAAGGCATCACCTCTAAACTTAAGTCTATAGGATTCAGACAGTCCCGGCTGCACACTGGGTAGGGACTAACCCTCTGTTTTCTTATCTGCAAAATAGAGACAACAACAAATACTTATATCTTATGAAAACTATTGTTTTCAGAGAACATGCTAGATTCATTGTTTGGTACAAAGTTTCAGCCCTGACCGTCCTCGGAAACAAAGTTATTATTCTTAACAGGTTTCTTTTGCCGATAAGGGACGTTTCTTTTTTTCCTGAGAGATAAGTCTTCAGTTTAAAATGCATTGTTTGCTTAGAAATAATTAGCATGTTTCCAGCACTCAGTACTGTTCATTTTTTTTAAAGGCACAAGAATAAGAGACTTTAGCCCTATGCAACCATTTCAAGAGTAATTCCTTTAACAACAACACTCTGTGATTGAAATCTTTCATTATTCACTTGTGTATGGCGAACTGAGATAGATCCTTCATCCTCCTTGGATCTGAAGACCCAAATGGGCTCAGCTGCAGACCAATTATGATATTCGAGTATTTTCAAGATTGCTGAATGGGACGTGTTGAACTGTGCTTGTGTGATTAGCTTCATTGATTTCCACAGAAAATGCAGTACTTTACTTCAATCAGTATGGTAGTTCAGTAGTTCAAGGAAGTTTGCTCTTCCTTTGAACTTCACAAGGAATATCCGGTACAAAGCCAGCCTTGTAAGGGTCACAGTGACAATCTGCCCAAATCCGACACTTCAGGGTCAGCTATAATCTGTCCATTTGAACAGATTAGATCATCTCATTACTCAGATAAGTGTTTTCTGTCTTACCTTACTTACAGATTATACTGTGCCATTACTTGCAAAAACTATTGATTACTTTAAAAATAAATAGGGATGCATTACATGGGAGTCTCCACTGTTTCTTTTGTTCAGAAATGTTTTACTGTTGTCTAGTTGAAGAAGTGATGTCTTGTGCCTGGAAGATGATAAGCCCTTCCCTGAAAAATATGGAAGCTTTTAACATAATGAGAAAGAATAAGTAGGAAACTGGTGGTTAATGGATCTTCGCCAGTAACAGACGTGAAACTTGGTGAACCCTTTACTCAATCTATCCTTCTAATTATTTCAATGGCGCCTGTGATCCGGTTTATAGAGACGCATTAAGAGAAAGAGATTAGAATTGTAGCATAATAAGTGAAGGAAAGGAGCTGTCCCTTTTCTGTACTTGGCTGGAGCCATATTGGGAGTACATTACCCCGACCCCTTTGGAAGGGAGTCAGTACACATTTTTAAAGGTTAAAATTGTGTGCTTATCTTGCCTCCACTTTGGAGTCTTTCTTCGCCAGCTCAGGTGACATTTGGCCTATCACTTGTTCTCAACATTTTTATGGCCATTTTATAATGTTTAAGCTCTGGCAGATATTTTCAATTATACAGAAGAACAGCAATCTGAGGATTGTTCTTCACCCTTCCAGTGTCAAAGCAAAGCTATTCCTGGAGATAATAGCAGAAGCAAATTGCACAATTCCACTTCTCCTTCCACTTCTCGTGGAGACCATTATCTATTGCTTCTCGGCCTTTTGGCTAAGATCAAGTGTGAAGACCTTTATCTAAAGCAGAATTACATCCACAATTGCCTGCTCATCCCTTCTGCCAAGTCTGCAGTCATGAGGCCCATGATCAATAGTGTGGTGAGTAATCAATAGTTACAATATATTTTGAAACACTGTTTTCAAACATTTGCACAGGTCAATGTTGAAATGTAGGATTTTTTATTCTCAAGAATCTCCTGCTAAAATACAAATTGATTTTCATTTTGGTGTCAGAAATACTCAGAATTTGAAAGCAACACTCCCAACCAGCTCTCGTATTTTCTTTCTTGTGTTATATGTACTTGTTCCATTTTGGCTTTTGTGAGATAATATTTATTAAAATATTTCAAAAGAGAGTCTTAGATGCTGGTTGTTTCTTTTGCCTTCTGCCCCACAAAGTCTCTGAAAGCTTTTGTCTTTGAGAACCTATAACTAACTGAGCCAGTAGTTTAGATAAGGATGAAAGTCAAATGACAGGTTACAGTGTAACTGTGAAAGGGTTGGTGGCTTCCAAGGTTCACACTCACTTGGTTCATTGTCAATGAAATAGTGAAGGATGTTTCTCAAATTTTATCTTTCCATATCATTCATTCAAACAGACTTCAGGAAAGCTTTCTCAGCCTTCTGAGAGGTTCCTTCAAGTAAATAAACATAATGTTCTATAGGTGGTCATCTCATAAGAGTTTAGCCACCTGGAGTTCGGGGCAATGTTCTTATTTTCCATTTGAGATAATAAAATGTCCTTGATTGAATAATGTAGATAATGAGTAAGTTATCTCATTCATTCATTCATTCAGCCAGTCACCCATGTACTTATCCAATACATATTTGCATTCAGGAGATACATGACATAGTCATCTATTCCGGTGTCCAACAAGCTTTTTGTGCCAACAAAAGATCGAATTTTTCTGAAAAGCCTAAGTTTCTTCTTTTGTCTGCTTCTTTAGACTTAATCAGAGCCAACCTATACACAATTTTGTTAGCCTAAGGAAATTTATAGTATTTCAAGTGCCTAGAAGTACTCAAACTTATTTTCAACAAAGAATTGCTTTTAATTTGACTTGACGCGTTACTTTTACTTTTTTTCTTATTGTAACAACATAGTCCAGGGCTATCATAAGTAGACACCAATAAAAGCATATCATTCCACTTTGGAGCTCATCTGTGTTTTTCAGGCCAATAAATCACCAATAATAGTATTGTGTTATGTGTTCTGTGGAACAACACATTAACTCTGCCTGAGCAGGAGGCAGGGGCCTTGGTTTCGGCTCCTGTCCCATCCCGGTCATCTGAATGGTAGTGGCAAATGTCCATGTACGTCCTCTAGTGTCAACCTGTGGCCAAACATGGAAGTCTACGGCATTGTCACAAATGCACTGTCCACGTTGATTTTCAGAGTAATACCTTTTTTGATGTTATATTCCCAAGTCTGTTGACGGGAACAATTCTGTTTTGTGTTCCATCTGGCAACCCTCAGGGTCTACCTCAGCATCCCTGAGTCATTTCTGGAACGTGTGAACAATGTTCCTCTGCCTCGTGGCTTCTCTCTGCCATCTTGCTCTCGAGTCACCCCGGGTATCACTTGTAAAACAGCTTTCTCATCGTTTTCTTTTCTTTGTTGTCGTTAGTTGGTTCTATTCCAATTTTCAGAGACAAAAATGCTTTCATTGGATACATTCAGGGAGGTTATATATCAGCTTTGTGCCTCCCCCACCAAATACTGCTCTAAATTAAAATAAATCTCATCTGATTTAATAAAAAAATCAAGAGGGCATTGCAGAATATGAGAGGAAAGATTACTCCTGAACTCCTGCTCTGTAACTGGTCTGTTGAATCTGTTTGAAGGAAAAGTGTAAACAGAATTAATCACTGAGGCCAACAGGCCTGAGTGAGGATGGCTGCAGAGCCTGATATTTTTTTCTCACAAGGGCAAGAGAAGTGAGGTTTAGAAAGCATTGCCCTTCTACATAACAATCAATAAAAATCATTTTATTAGATGCTGTTTTATGGCCTAAAATCTAGGTGAAGTTAAAAATAAATGAGTTTTTTCCTGCAAACTTGTGGAGGACACTAAGTGGCCAGTTTACCCCTTCCCTTGGTCAGGAGTGTGGCAGACTATGGAATGCAAGGTTGCTCAAAACCGTGGGCGATGGCCAACAGTCAGCTTACGGAATAAAACTTTTTTGTGTAAGTGATTAGATTCTCTGAGCTTCAAACAGAGTTGCGGCATCTTAATTACTTTGGAATATAACTACTCCAGTTAAAAACAAAACAGTCAAGGTGAAAACACGGTAGAATTAAGCAGTATTATTTCAACCTTGAAATTGAAGCTTTATCTTATCACTGTATTACCCTGTAATGGAACACTGAACTTGACTTAATCAGTATTCCTGATTACAAATAGGGAAATTGTGAAGATTTTTCAAAGACTTCCTTTACTTGTAAAATGAGATGCCAGGACCATGATTCAGATAGAAATATTTTGCAGAGGATAAAAGGTTTTTACATTTCTGATACAAACCGGCTAACTTCTGAGATTTATAACTTATTGAACTTTCTAAGCATAAGACATTTAGGTTAATTCATTTAAATACATGATTGGATTGTTCCTCTGTCACTGCCTCAGATGTACCCACTTGGTCTTTCTTTTCAACATTTAGTGATTAGCTGACTACATTTAAATGCAATCTGTCTTGAATTTTAAAAATCTGAAGATAAAGTCGCTATAAACAACTAACTAAATAAATTCACTACAGCGACTCAAAGGAGAGACACTGAGCTGAGAATTGAACAGGAGGGAGAGTTGCAAGCTTTGAATATTGATGGTGACTCTAGTTCACAGTAAATGTATCTGCCTATCTTGTTGTTTGCCTCATATTTTTAACCAGGCTGAGAAAGGAAAAAAGAAAAAAACAGGAGTACATGAATACTTTTTCATTTTAGTGTCTAATAACCTCCATGTCCTCCTATACCCCCTTGTTGCATGATGATGGCAACACAGGTTCAGAGCAATAGAGACAGTTTCTACCTGCCTTCCCTACACACCAGACAACGTGGGCTCCATATCCCATATCTCTGAAGGCCAGGCCAATTTTATAGCTCCTACAACTCCGATGCACACCTGAGTTCTTCCAGTGCCAGAAAACATTCATAATTCAGTACAGTTCCAGGGTAGCTTTGGTGACCAGTCTTAGAGATTCAATTTCAAGGCAACTGGTGGTTCTGATTTAGCTCAAAGAAGTCCAACAAGGAGTGAAAACTTTATTCAACATAATCCTGTTTCCAAAATTCCTTCAACATAAAAACCGTGCTCAATTTGACACCGATTCGGACCTGTTTCCTCTGTCTGTACCCTGAGATCCCCATTTCACTCCGGCAGCCAGAACTACAGTGGATCCTAAGGGCTTGTGCTAAAGGCCATTTAAAAAAAAAAAAAGTCTTGTAGGTTTAGTTACCCCTGCAGTTTCTTCTCTCTTTCAGTGTCTGTCATTGTTCCCGTCCTCTGGCTGAATGCTCAGCATTTATAAATATCAATATATCTCATCAATTTCAGCCGGATTAAAGAAAGATTTATACAAACTAAAGAGAAACTAGAGCATGAGAGTTACGAGAATAATTACAAGAGCACTATGGATCAAGGTTCCTGAGGGTTAAAAATAGAATTATAGTAAATCCATGCGTGTAGAAGACGAGAGACAACAGGGTGAAAGCAAGTCGTGATCTGCGTCAGACTGTTGTGCTCATCCTTTTTTTCTCCAGTGTATTAATTGTTTCAGAGAGGTAAAAAGTAATGGATAGTTCTTATAGATTGGAATAGTGTTGGAAAAGCTTTAAAAGGATTCATTTTCTCATTGTTTATAGACAAAGTGCATCAAGTGCCAATGTTCTGACAAAGGCACTTTCATGAGGCTCAATGCTCTGAATTAGATTCCACCCAAAATCATTCTCTCCTTTTGGCAGGAGCCCGACTTCCAAAAACAAATGACCAAAAAAGGTCATTTTTTTTTCCTTACAAAAATGCATTATTCTTTTCTAACTTTTCCCCCTGTTGTCCCTTCTCCCTTGCTAGCTATTTTGAGTGAGTTATACAGCTTAATTTTAGCACAGTGAGAGATCAAACTAATCTGGTCTGTAGATCATTTATGCCAAGATGTTGTAGATCCCACTAAATCGCAATCTGACTGATGAGGACACACAAGGAGCATCTCTGGACGTGTCTTTAAACTGTCTTCCAAACATTTGAGAGTGAAATGCAAGAATTGAGGAACTGAATATTCTCTATGAACCACAATTTCACAGTTCTGTTTCACAGTTAGCTCCCAGGCCTGTGGCATGATATTAAATATTCTCTGAATAACTCATAAATTATCTAAAGGTAGACAGAGTTACACACACAAACACACAGACATACATGTATCTACATAACTCACATATGGAGAAAAAGGAATGAAATTTTTCTAATTAAAAAAAAAATTAATACCAAAAGCATAATGTTTTTAATATTCTATATTTTTATCTGTTAGATGGGTCAGTTTGTTCTGAAATTTTGTCCTGAAATTCTTTCTATACATAGGCAAGGTATATTTGTACATGATTATTTGGCAAAAACATGAATGTTTGAATGGTTGAATTTTTGCTTTTTATTTGTGGTATGGCTGGTGCTTATGGTGTATGTGTCTATGTCTCCCCTACATTCCATCTCCCCATAAACAAGCACCTTACTAGTTTGAGATTGTGTCTACTTGTTGTATA
Organism: Galagoides demidoff; assembly: GCA_963574575.1. Lineage (NCBI taxonomy): Eukaryota > Metazoa > Chordata > Mammalia > Primates > Galagidae > Galagoides > Galagoides demidoff. The sequence goes on from CAUYQV010095692.1 coordinate 8,253, forward strand.
ACATATTTTTATGAGGTTTTATGCCAGTGTAACTCCTCAGAAATCATCTTAAACTCAACATAGACCAAGATGAAACATCATTTCTTAAGTTGAAAAGTGCCAAAATTATTCTAACCAATTCAACTAGAGTAGAAAATTCAATCTTACTGCATTTTTTAAACAAATTGGTCTTACTATCCACTAAATACTTGTATCACAAAAGAAGAATATATTAAAGAAAGACAAAAGGAAAATAATGAAAATCCTGTGTTCATCACTGTTGGCATTTTTTTTGTATTATTTTTGCCCAGCTGTTGCACTAAAAAAATTGCTTTCCTTGGTGACTTTATTTACAATGAGGAAGCGGTATGTACCCCATCCTCCTCAGTATAGATGTGAGATTGGAAAGAGGTTGTCCAGCTTGGTGTCTTTTCAGATGCTGGCCTGGCCTGGAACTGAGCTTGCCTGCAGGGTATCTCTGAACAGTATTTATTGAGCCCCACAAGGTATAAAAACCTGTGTTAGGACCTTGTGGTACTTACATAGAACAACACCTCTGATTTCACCCCAAGGGCAATTTTACACCAAGAAGGTTGTACGTATATGTCAGTAAAAAGACAGGGATGAAGAGAGTAAGGTGTAGTACAAAGGGTTGTAGAGCCAAGGTTAAATACACTTGCCTCTGAATCCAGCTTTGTGGCAAGTCCGCCCCTGGGACTATGGGAGGGTTCCTAACATTATCAAAACCTCAGGCTCCCACATACACAAAGCAGCAGCAGCATTAGCACAATGGATAATACTTGTTGAATGCTTACCATGTCCCAAGCATGTTCTATAGTCCTTTGCATACATTAACTGAGTTGTTGCTTATAATGAATCCAAGAAGTAAATATTATCTCCCCATTTTACAAACAATGAAGTTGAGGCATAGAAGATTGAACAGCCTCTCCAAGGTCACACTGCTAGCCAATGAAGGAGCCAGGATTTAATCCCAGCTAGTCTGAGTCTAATATCTAGGTTTTCCATCTCTGTTCTATACTACCTTGTGAGAATTTCGTGAGAATTAAATAAAATAACATATATCAGCTTTCTGGTAATGTGCACAGCCATAACTTGCAATACCCTCTGCTTCCCTGATGACCGGAGAAGTTTCCAAAAGAAAAGGGTTTACTTGAAAGTAAAATTTGACTTGTGACTTAACAGAGGAAAAGTCAATGAAAAGTTGTCCTATTTTCTGAGATAGAAGGAACGTTTACCTGAACTTTACTGCACTTCCCTGAATGTGAAATTCTTCTTCCCTCTCAGAATACCTTAATTCTATCCCCAAACAGATTCGTGTTATCCTCCAAATTGTTCTACTGAGAGTTTTGAAGGGGAAATCAGAGCTAAGGTCATACCTTAGAAATAGTATAGCTGACATGCACAGATTTCAACATAGATGTTAGAATACCAAGTTTTCTTCAAAATATACAAAGGCAAAGATTATTATGCCCTTTGATTTATATTTTTCATCAGAAATATTTATCCATTCAGCAAATATTTTTCATTAATCAATAGTTAATTAGCAGAAGAACCTACTACATACCAGACACAACTCAGCACATCAAGAATGCAAAGACAATTGGTTCACACTGTGTCACGATGGATACACTGAAAGCCCCTATTCTCTGGCCCTTTTCCTTCTTAGAGCAAGTTACTACAATTTGACTTAGGGAGCCCTAGTCCTACTTCTTTCTCTTCATTTATGATCTCAGGGAGAAGGTGGTATCATCTCCTGGGTTCCAACACATGAGGTCCCTCTGGCCATAATAATTTGTTCAATTACTCCTACCCAATCTGATTGAACTTCAGGAGCTTGCCGAGGAAGCTAAAACAAAGACATTGATTTTTTTTTTTCACACTAGGTAGCATCATAGAATATGAAGTCCTCAGAGGTTCTAGTAGACAGCTAACTTTAAGATGAAGCCAACCCCATGATGCCAGAGTCCTCAGACAAAACAAACAGAAAGCAGATCCTTGAAGCAATTAACAAATTGTGCCTTAACCCATCATTGAGATTTGACCCCTCCCGCCATCTCAGTTATAGATGAACCAATACATCCCTTATTACTTAAGTCGGTTGGATCTGGATTTTATTTTTTTGAAAAATAACAGACTTCTGGTTGCTAAAAATTCCTATAGTGAATGTGATCTAAAGTTCTTATCCTTCATGCCCATTGGAAACATAACCCTGAAATGCACTGCAAAAATGAATTGCTTCCATCCCACCTGGACTTGGCATCAAGTTTGTGCTCCTTGGATCTTGTTGGTACTCAGCTACTTAGCTACAAAGGCACAATTAGTTGACTTGCCAATGTTTTATAGTTGGGTTTTTTGGTTTGTTTTTGTTTTGTTTTGTTTTTCCTTTTGCTGGGTCATTTCTAAGAAGAAATCCAAAAATTGGACAAAAGTCAGAGCATCTACATCAGGGGTAATCAAACTTTTTCAACAGGGGGCCAGTTCACTGTCCCTTAGACCATTGGAGGGCTGGACTGTGGGCCCTGGGATGAGTTAGCTGTTAAGCAGGACAGGCAGTGGCAGCAAAACACCCTGCGGGCCAGATAAATGTCCTAGGCAGGCCACATGTGGCCCATGGGCTGTAGTTTGAGGACGTCTTCTACATATAACTGGTTGCAATAGTTCAACCAGACATAGCAGTTCTGATTACCAAAGGCAGAGTATTAAGAAATTTCTGGACCAATGCTTTGAAAATATTATTAAAGGCATTGTACTATATCTGATATTGTCAACACAGCCTATGAAACACTGGGTATTGTGGGATGAACAGTAACCATAGCAGTGCAAAAAACTGTTATTTCTTCAATTCTTTTTGTCTTCCACCAGTTTTCGTCCCCTCACTTGCTCCCCCCTACCCACACTAACCTTTGTGCCTATTTTCACATATTCTGGGCACAGTCCCACCTCTGGGTTGTGCAATGTCTCCTTCTTATACCTAGGAAAAACTGAACTGATGACTGCCTTGTTCTTCGAGGTAGCCACATAACTCTCTTCTTTATCTTCTTAACATCTATATTTCAGTATCTCCTTTCTTTGAAGTTTTCCTGCCACTCTACTTAGAATTGTAAACATTCTCTTTCTTCCAGATCTTTAAAGTATGACAGTGGTGCTTTGATAGGGATTGCATTAAATTTGTAAATTGCTTTGGGTAATATGGACATGTTAATAATGTTGATTCTTCCTAGCCATGAGCATGGTATGTTTTTCCATTTGTTAACATACTGAGCTATTTCTCTTCTCAGAGTTTCATAGTTCTCTTTATAGAGATCTTTCACATCCTTTGTTAGATAAATTCCCAGATATTTCATCTTCTTCAGCACAACTGTAAAGCAAATAGAGTCATTGACTATTTTTTAGGCTTAACTATTATTGGTATATATAAAAGCTACTGATTTGTGAGTATTGATTTGTATCCTGAGACACTACTATATCCCTTGATCACTTCTAAGAGTTTTGTAGTTGAATCCCTGGGGTTTTCTGGGTATAAAATCATATCCTGTGCCAAGAGTGAAAGTTTGATCTCCTCTAACCCTATTTGTATACCCTTGATCAGGGTAGGCCTTCTCTTGCCTGATTTCAATGGCTAAGACTTCCATTACAATGTTAAAAAGAAGTGGAGACAATGGGCAACCTTGCCTGGTTCCTGATCTAAGTGAAAATGTTGTCAGTTTTACACCATTCAATATGATATTGGCTGTGGGTTTGCTGTAGATGGCCTGTATCAGTTTAAGAAATGTCCCTTTTATACCTAGTTTCTTAAGTGTTGTGATCATGAAAGGATGCTGGATATTATCAAAAGCTTTTCTGCATCAATTGAGAGAAACATATGGTCTTTTTTTAAATTTTGTTTATGTGATGAATTATATTTATAGATTTATGTTTATTGAACCAGCTTTGAGATCCTGGGACAAAACCCACTTGGTCATGGTGTATAATTCGTTTGATGTGTTCCTAGGTTCTGTTTGCTAGGATCTTATTGAATATTTCTGCTTCAATATTCATTAGAGATATTGGTCTGTAATTTTCTTTTCTTGTTGGATCTTTTCCTGGTTTGGGGATCAAGGTGATGTTTACTTCACAGAATGTGTGGGGTAGTATTCCTTCTTTTTCTATATTTTGGAAAAAATTAAGTAATATAGGTACTAGTTCGTCTTTAAACGTTTCATAGAATTCTGATCTGAAGCCATCTGGTCCCGGACTCTTCTTTGTTGGGAGATTTCATATAGTTGATTATATTTCAGTACTTGATATAAGTTTGTTCAGCATTTCCAATTATTTCTGATTAAGTCTAAGAAGTTGGCATGCTTCCAAGTATTGGTTAATTTCTTTTAGATTTTCATATTTCTGAGAATAAAGGTTTTTTT
>CAUYQV010095695.1:0-20007 GCA_963574575.1 Galagoides demidoff
CAAGCGAGTCTCCTGCCTCCGCCTCCCAAGTAGCTGGGACCACAGGCACCTGCCACAACGCCCGGCCATTTTTTGGTTGCAGCCATCATTGTTGTTTGGCGGGCCCGGGCTGGGGATTCGAACCTGCCACCTTAGGTGTACATGGCTGGTGCCTTAGCCAATTGAGGCACAGGCACTGAGCCAAATTGTTTTATTTTTTAAATTACTGGAGTTGAAAGTATAAATGTTGGGCTTTCTTTAAAACAATATTCATGTATTTTATGTTTAGTTATCTTTTTTAACACATTGATGTGGGTAGTTGTAATGAAGATATTATGGTAATGCTAATAATTGTTGCTAAATGAATAATGAAGAGGACATTTTGTTGTACTGGATAAGAGCAATGAAGTTCATAAAAGAAATCTTGATTCTGTAAACTTGTTTACTCCAGCTCCTATCAGTATGGTTAGTGTTATCTTGAATCTAAATTTTGATTTTTAAAATTATTATCATCCCTGTTTCCTTGCATTTGTCTACTCAGGCCAGTCAAAATAGACACAATTTAATGCACATAAAAAAGGAGCTGTTGAAATGGTCTTAATATTCCCTCGCAGACATAGAAATGAGTGGCAGCGGGGAGGTAAGATTTATTCTGATTTCTTTATGCATAAAGTATCTGAGTTTAGTGGCATCAGAAAAGACCAAACTGAATAAATAAATGATATGTTCTGATTATGGATTTTTAAAAAAGATTAAAACATTAGCATTTTTATATCAAAAATTAAATTCTTAAGTGTGCTTTTGGCAGAGATTACAAGGGAGATAAATTTTAATAACTAGGTAATGATTTCTTAATAAGTATGTATATTGCTAATGTGTATATACACCGTTCTCCAATTCTTCAAAATGTTTTAATTTACTTAAACATTGAGTTACAACTTTTTCATATTATTACTTTGTCTAGTACATGTTCATTTTGCAAAAGTAAAGAAAAACTATTCCTTGTGGAGGTGATAGCTATCTTTTTGCTAAAAATGAGTATTCTCTCTTTCACATGGAGAAATGTCGCTGGGAAACACAAGCATCGCTGCCCAGTGGGGATCTTCCCCAGCCTGACTTGCAATTAAGTGCAGTCCTGTTGTAGTGAATGGCAGGTGAGCAAAGTGAGCTGTTCTTTTAAGATTGCTCCATAAGGGTCTCCTGACATTTATTCCTTCTGCCCTTCACTCTTTTTGGAGGTCTGGACTGGGCAAAACCCCTGGGAGGACCTTAGAAGCCCCAGTAGCTGGGTGCTTGCCTAAGTGAGCTGGGAACCTGCACCTGAGTGCCTGCATTAGATAGTAACTTTAAGAGTAAGATTGACCTCCATTGTGTTAAAGCATTCATAGTGACAGTATCATACCAGCTTTTACTGCTCTAGCACATTTGCTTAGCTATTTCTGAATTGGTACAAATTAATATAATTCCAAGATATGGTATTTCACTCTTTGTAGTCTTGTACAATATTTTAGCTTTACCATAACATAGTAGCCCTTAATTTAAATGAAGTCTCACAAAAAATTCAGAAAAGTTTTTTTGAAATTAAAAAACTAAATAAAACAAAATGACAGTGAAAAAAATTAAAGTCTCACTTCATTTGCCAGGAAATTTTATTGATAGATTTGAAAACATCTCTCTTAATAAAATATTGCCATTCTTTTTGCCCTTCTTACATTCTCCTCAATTTTACGAAACCCTTAATTTACATCTCAAAGCTCTTCTGCAACTCTGTACTACTTAAAATTAAAGAATTGCCCTTATTCTTCACCCAGGTACTAAAATAAAACTTTCTAAAGCTTGAACTCTCAGAAAAGAGGCCCCAGAATTGTGATGTAACACTACTCTTCTGACTATCCTCAAAATATTTTTGGTAGTTTGAATGTCCCCAGAAGCAAACCCTGAGACACGTATTCAAGTTCAAGGTATTTATTTGAGAGGTAAATTCAGAAAATGGCAGTAGGGAGTGGGAAAGTGAACTAACAAAGGACAGGCGGTCAAGAGCAGGTTGCTACTGAGCATAGCCAGATTTTTATCTCACTGAGGAAATCTGGGTGTACCTTAAAAATATCCCCAGTATGAGGACAACCAAGTTGGATGTTTATGCAATAAACTCCCTTTCGTCACTCGGGGAGGGATGGTCCTAGCAGGTGGTAATTATTTCTAGGACATAGGGGCTTTGGTAGTCAGAAAAAACAGACAACAAAGTGTAGGTATAGGCAGGAGAGAAGCCGGAAAGCAGGCATTGAAATGAGAAGTGTGAAGGTGATTGAGCTGAGGCACCAACAGTGATGATTTCCAGCTTTAAATTCTTGCTCTGAGACCAGGAAACAGAAACGGAGGGAAACTCTATGACAATGAGGTTTAGTTTACCATTTATCTTACAATGATATGTATACAATTTTTTGTTTTAGCCTAATTTTAGCATTTTGAACATCAAAACCAGAATTTTCATTTCTTCCATGTGACCATGTCTTTTTGCATCTTGTCCCTAAAATATACCACCTGGTTTGGTCTCCTGGGCAACCGGTTTCCTGTTAAAACAAACAAACAAGAAACTTAGTTTGCCCGGTGATTTTAAAACACTTCATTTACCATAATCTTGATTTGGTCAGTTGTATTGATGTAATTTTGCTAAACAAATGATGGAGTCTAAATTCGGATTCTGAAGAGGAGAAGGGAAGGAAGCGTATCTGAGGTTACACTGTCCTCCTACTCCATTGGTCAGGGTAGTGATAGCTACCAGGTTACATCATTCCCGTAGACAGTCACTTCACCCTAAAATCCAGGTGGACGGAATGCTCCTTTAGAAACTTACAACCAAGCAGAGGAGTACTTTTATTATTTGGGGTCTCTAATTTTACTTGCATGTTGTCATGGTGTATGATAATACCTGGATTTCTCCCTAGTCAGTGCTATTGCTAATTCTCTACAGAGGCAAATAGCTTTTATTAATTAAAACCTTTCAATTGAAGCAGCTTAAGCAATACACTGAATTTATTAAAAATTCTCTGAGATGTGGCACTGAATGGAAGGATGGGAGCAGGACCAGTCTTCAGTAACAACGGGAAACAGAAGTTAATTCCATTTTCCTCCATCTTGTGTTTCTTAGTTTCTTTCGGAATCTATTTATGACATTTTTTTTTCTATGCAGATGACATTTGCTTTGTTCTAAATGACAGGAAGTGTGTAAGAAACACAATGTAAGAAACACATGCATGTAAGTAAGACATACTCCCCAGGTTTCCAGCTTAAAACCCAGTTTAATAGAAAGACCTAGACTTTTACAGCCACTGGTCCAGAAATTCTGATGAACATTCTAGTTGGTTATATTCAAGTCCAGTACTCACTTCTCAGCTAAGCAAGCATAGTTAAGATCACAGTTGGGCAGTTACAACAGAACAATATATAGATACTTTTCCCAGACAGAGTCTCACTCTGTTACCCTGGATAGGGTGCTGTGGTGTCACAGCTCACAGCAACCTCAAACTCTTGGGCTCAAGCAATCCTCTTGTCTCAGCCTCTGAGTAGTTCAGACTACTGAAGTTCACTACCAAACCAGGCTAGTTTTTCTATTTTTAGTAGACACAAGGTCTTGGTTCTTGTTCAGGCTGATCTCCAACTCCTGAGTTCATGTGATCCACCTGCCTTCCTGAGTTCATGTGATCCACCTGCCTTGACCTCCAAGAGAGTGCTAGGATTACAGAGATGACCCACCTTGCCTGGCCCAATCAGAGCAATTTGGACTAAGTAGAGTGACCCTGGTTTGGTCTCCTGGGTAACTGGTTTCCTGTTAAAACAAACACACAAGAAACTTGGTTTGCCCTGTGATTTTAAAACACTTCAATGTGTAATATTATAGTAATGACTGTGACTACAGCTGGGAAGATGATGAAAAATTACTATTATAGATAATTGACCTTTTCCACTTTCCTTAGATCATGACCTTATCATTTGTTCATTTTTCTTAAAAAAAAGTTAAAGTATTTTAACTTCTATTTTTTTGAAAAGTATATAAACACTACCTAAGATTATTCTTATTCTTCCTTATTCTATTTTTGTAACAAAATAATTGCCCTTAATTCTTAAGGTGAACGTCAAGATCCTTATTATTTATGATCAGTCATATTGTGCACAAACTTGTGGCCACTACAACTCTTAATATTCTTGGATTTGTGTTGCTGTTAGGGTCTCATAGAAAAGCGATGTAACAGAAAATAAGCATGCTTATTGAAATTGTATTTTAAATAAAGGTGACCATTTGGTTGCTCAGGCAAAATGGCGAGCTTCTTTATTTACTGTTGGTTTATATAGTCAATTTTGCACATGTGCACTATACATCAATGACCTCATTTATATTCATTATAATCCCTCTGCACATGTGCATTGGACATCAATGACTTCATTAATCCATTTAAACATCTTATGACTACCTTGTGAGTAGCTCCTCTCTAGTAATCTGGTAATCCACCCAACATACACCTTTTATCATAACCCTTTCAACATAACCTGGTTTAACATAACTTAATGGAGAACATTCTGTTAGCCATTACTTTTTTGTTCTTATCTGATGAAGCCTGAGGCTGTGGAGAAAAGAGACGGTTTGAAAGTCTGTCCGACTGACCTCGCCATTCGGAGGCAGTTACTTTGATCTTTAAACAAAGCATAATAAAGAAATTTCTAGGGCATACAGAAATTTGCTTGCAAACCTCTGCTCCTATGTGGGCCTTAAGTCAAGGGGGTTTTACTCCTGCAACGAACCAGGCCAACCTTAGGTTGGGGGGGGTTTAGGCCCACAACCAACTTGGCCATATGGGATTCTGCCTCAGTTCTTCACAAGTATGCCTGCACAAAGTCTTTTCACTGCTCTCTCTCAAATAGCTTTTTTGGCCAGAGGCATATAGGCCTTTCACCTATAATTCATGACCCACATACTATTACCAGATAGACTTTCTTAATTAATAGTTCCCACCATAACACTGCCTTATAGAGTTACATTCTTGGGATACTTATTCTAATCAAACAAGATAAAAAAATTTTATCTTGGCATCCAGGGCTCTCTAGTTCATGATGTGCCACACCCTACTTTCTCTCTTATTCTCCCCATATGTGCATGTTATACATTTTGTTTATTCCTTTAACAGACTCTCAGTTTTCCTACCTCAGTGCTTTTCTCCTTTACATTGTGAAATCTCATTCCTCTTTCAAGACTCATAGGAGTAGCCCCCTCTTCATAAGCATTTCTTCATCTTTCTATTGAAATAATCGTATCATTTTACAAAGGTCTTTATACTTTGCAATCTGTTATAGACACTGGGTTAATTCATTCATTAATCTATTTTTTTCAACCCAAAATTACATAGAACCTTCTTTGTCTTCAAAAAGTTAGGCTCATTTGACATAGGATTGCATAGACTTTATGGGACTCAGTAGGAAATAGTCCCTCAATTTTTCCTCAGTAGAATTCATTTGTATACAGCATTTCCTGGAAAGTAAGGACTTTGTTAAAGAATGCATGTGGGCATTAGTTCAGGGGTTTATATAAAAATGCACACAACTTTTGTGGAGTCTGGAAAGAGTAATGTTCTTACCATAGAACCCTTTCTTCATGTTGCAGACTCTTCACTTTAGTATCATTTCTCTTCTGCTCCTTGAGTTCTTTTGCAGTGCAAAACAGCAACACCCCCCAGCCCTGCCACTGCCTTCTTTAGGTTCCATTTGCTCCTTTGAACCCTCAGTGCTGCCCAGAATCCTTCTCACACATTTTGCTAAATTACCTGCAGCAGCTGAGTCTTTCTCATCTTTGCTTCTTCTGCAATATCAGTGGCCACATCTCATGCACACCTCAGTTGCTAAGTGGCAAGGTGTGACTCAGATGTTAAGTGGCCCATTGCTTCAAGACAAAACATATCACAATGAGTAACAGAATAGTAGAAAAATAATTAGAGCCTTGTGAAACATATACAAACCTTCGGCTCTGAGTTCTACCCTTGTGAGTTTGCTGGCTATCGCGAACATGCTTCTCTGGGTTTGTACCACTATATTCTCTCCTCTGTGAGGCAGGGAAGAGTGGAAGAGAATTAAGCATGTGATATAAAGTAGACCAACAGCTTGCATGGGGAGGGTAGGAAGGGAAGATATTCATATTCATAAGTAGTTTAATTAGCTCAGTTCCTAGTTTCACTTACCTATAGTTAGTGTCTTCCCCCTAAGATAGTTTCCAGGTCTTAAAATAACTTTAATGAGTTTTCTTATTTTCCCAAATGTGAGAAGAACTAATTCTTCATGATGTCAACATTAAAAAATTGTTTCAATGACTGGGATCACAAAATTCATCGGTGTCCTAATTAAGAGCATTGTTCTCTTATAACCAATTTCTCCAGATTCTCTGAATATGGTTTTCAGAATGGTCTATTGGAGATAATCTTAAATTTTCAGTAATTTTATATTTTTCCCTCTTATGCATGAAAAACGTAAACAAATTCTTTGAGAGGATATAAGCTGAAAAGCATTAAATGTAGAATCTTCTTCTTCTTCTTCTTCTTCTTCTTCTTCTTCTTCTTTTTTTTGCAGTTTTTGGCCAGGGCTGTGTTTGTACCCACCACCTCTGGCATATGGGGCTGGCACCCTACTCCTTTGAGCCATAGGCACTGCCCAAATTTTCTTCTCTACCATTTCAAATTTTAATGGATTATGTCATATAGGTTATTGAGGAATATTTTATTAAATTATTATCCCCCTGAGTGTTAAGATATACATAATTTTCAAATGAAGTTTGGATCAGAGAAGCAGAGCCACTAAGAATGATAAAAACGAGGGGGTTTATCATAGAGATTTGAAGTTACATATTTGTAAGAGCTCATTAAATAGTTTACATAAGCCCTTTGTAAAAGTTCAGAATATAATGGGGGGCACAAACGTTTTTGGTTATGTAGATTGCTTTTGCACTGATTGTGTCTGGGTTATAAGTATGGCCAGTTTCCCAGACCGTGCTCATTTTCCCCAGTGTGATTTCACCCATCCCCACTCCCCTTGGTTTCCATTAAGTTTTCCTTCTCGCTATGCACACGTATTCTGATCAGTTAGCTCCAATTTAACAGGGGGTTCATGCGGTGTTTGTTTTTCCTTTCTTTGGATACATCACTTAGGATAATGGTTTCCTTTTTTTTTTTTTCCCCTGTATTAGATGCTGGGCCTGAAGTCAGCAGGGAAGGCCATTGGAAAGGGAGGGCAGAATAGGACAAATTAGGACACATAAGGGTGACCCAGAACCCATGTGGGTCACTTACCACCACTAAGCCTCAACCTCAGTGCTGTTGGTGACTTAGATGTGAAACTGGTGCTCTTAGCGATGGGGCTAAACACACAGGTGGGCTAAGGGTCAGCAGAGCTAAGGGAGGAGACCCAGCAGGAGCGGAAGGCGTGAGACCTCTGGCTGCAGCAGATCCTGCGCACACTGCAGGCTGGGGTTTGGGGAAGCTGGTGAAGGGCACCCAGCTGTGCCCCAGCTGCTCCACCTAACCCGGAGCACCAGCCTCAGACACAACACGCCGCCAGGGATGCCACAGCACCCGCTGTCCCACAAAGGGTTTGGCTGCCGCTTTGCTGCTGCCTTTCAAATGTCACACCAAGTAGGTCTTGTGACCCACAGGAATTTGGAGTTATGCAAGCAAGAGGAGTCTACGGATTCTATTTCCAACATAGATGTCACCTTGCATGTGTGAAAATAAGAAAATAAAACAAAAAATCTAAACAATTCCATCTTCTCTCTGGAATAAAGACATATTATCTCTTGATCAGTAACGTGTTTTTGTCGGGATTCTCATCACAGCCTCAGTGCCTGCCGCTGATAACATCTTAGGAAGTCTCATCCAGGTCACCCTTCCTCCAGACGCACTGATACGATCTTAATTGCCAAGGATATTAAGAGAAGATAATAAGATAATAAGGGAAGCAGCAGCCATGTGATGTGGTAATTGTCAGTCTGGAACCTGGAAGCTGTAAGAAAGATACTGGGTATTAAGGACTTGGAGACTTACACGTTCAACTTCTTTATCCATAGCGATCTGATGGGCGTGTTTATTATGATGGGAAAGAGCTTATGCTCAAATTCAAACCTCCTCTGAGAGGACTGGAAGACCATTAAAGTTTTCAAGGTAGCTGATCATAAGCCAGGGCTGCATTCAGACCATTAGTGGCAAGTGCAAAGATACGTGTAACACACAGGCTAATAAACAAAGGGAACCTTGTGCTGAGCGGGAAGCATAACACTGACAAACTGCCCGAGGCTTTGAAAGCAATTTACTGAAAAAGCTTTTACAGTGGCCCACTTTGGAGCCACTGATAATTAACTAAACAAATAATTCAAAGTATACCCAACTGGTTTCCGGGATCTCCTTGGGGAGTTGCAATACTTCAAATTCTATATAGTGATAGCGCTGGATCAGTGCCTTCCGCCCGCCGCACACAGGCCTTGATTCATGATCACACAGGTAATAACTTAAGATCAATATTGTAAATGATGTAATAGAAAATCAGCAAGTCGTCTCTCACAAGGAATAAACAGCAATCGGGCCTTAGTGGCAGATATATGGAATCATTATGAATTCTGCCAAGTATATGGATTTACGCTCACATGAATTGTGGAATGATAAAAGTCAGAACATTTCTCACATAGCAATAGATAGTTTCATACTTTATTAAATATTATAGCTTTATAACCCAAGTACCACTCGAACCACTAACTCTCACCACTGATATTCCTCTTCGCAGGGACTGTCGTGGTGTCTCTCTATCTTGATACGGACATGTGGTCATTGACACGGTGTGGCCTCTGGGAAGAAGCCTGGGCTTTAGAGCCAGCTATCCATTTCAGGTACCTGACTAGCACTAGTTTATGATCGTGTACAGTGAGGATGGGGCTTGAGTCGTTATTTCTCTCTGATTGGGTCACCTGGAGAGTTAGTTCACGTAGCAGAAGACAAAATGTGCTGTGAGCAGAAAAATACTGTGAAAAATGCCAGCTCATTCTGATTTGTTATCTCAAGTTCGTGGTACCTGCAAGGCCTCTGACAAAGGGCAGTGGTTCATGTACAAGGCCCTAAGTGGAGATGCCTCTGTTTTATTTGTGAAACTAAGAATTTGGACATTCTCTTCGACCCAATCATTGAAATACATAAAAATTCATCTTTCTCAAAGCCTGACATTCTTTTCCTTTTCAGTGAACTAGAAAATTTGAAAAGTACCATCATAGTCTCTCTTTCTCGATGCTCTTTGTTATTTTAACTATACAGGTACAGCAGAACCTTCAACTTTTGAGTCCCATGTTAGCTATTTCTAAAATCAGTTTGAAAAATGGCATTTAAACATGGGGTTGCCTTTTCATCAGATCTAACCATCTTTTTCACTCCTCTTCACTCATCTGTCCCATAAATTCTCCAGTCCCCTATCCTCCAGTCTATTAGCAGAAATCTGCCAATCTTATCTGGATTATGATGGTAGTTGATTTTCCAACATTCTTTTCTAGCTAATATCAAACCCTGAATTATTCCAACTATCTGATTTTATTGTTTCCGTTCCAGGGCTGTGGAGCTTGCTAGAGAATACATGTATTTATGTCGGCCGTTGTAAACGTCCTGTCTGGACCTAGCTGGAACTCATCTAACCACAGGCAAAATGAATGTACCGGCCAAATAGCTGGGTTGCAAAATGTGTTCCCCTGAACGAAGCCTGCACTGCCACAGGCTTTGCTCTCTCACACACTACTCGGGCTCTGAACTTTTGCCTCCTCATTCCATTTGGGTTGGCCTTTTGCCTTATTCTTACCTGCTTCATCTGCTGGCTTCGAGCTAATCTCCGTGAACTGTCATGTTCAAATTGATTATCCAATATTCCAAATACCCTGGCTTTGACCCAAGACTATATTTTATGAACTTTTCCAAAGGATAGCCTCAGAAAGCTTAACCTCTTCAAGATCCATCTTTTCCTGGGAGGGTCCAGAAGAGATAGTGGTTTTCAATCAAATTGCATCCACAATTCTCCCTGGCAATGCTCTCTGCCATTCTAATGAATCACTTTGTTTTTTCTTAAGCAGACACTGAAAATCCAACCCTTTACCTCAAACTATCAGACTCCAACCCTTCTACTTTTAATCAGTTATTTTGTTTTTAACTTCCCTGTGAAAAAGTAGTCAGGCATATGTGGACTCTCATCACCCAGGCATCCCCTCCCATACCAACCTATCTTACACTATTTCTTTCGAATCTCTGAGGAAGGGATTTTATTGTTCTCTCCAAGGATATCCCTCTCTTTTCTCCTTTATTATCATCCTGAAATCCTATTTTCAGCTTATGAACATGTTGGTTCTTTCCTATTGTTTGTGACACACGCATGTCTAACACCCTTAACTCCAATTACTTTCTCTCTATTTTTTTCTTGTTTGATTTTGCTTCCTTAATTGGTCTTAAGAGAAGGAGCTTCTCTTGACTTGGCTTCATCATCCACTTCTTCCCCAGGACAAACCGGTCAGGTTTATAACATTTATTCATTTGCTCGTGTTAATCTAGCCAGCATGGCTACAGTTCTTGTTCTTTGTCAGCCAGACCCCATAGCCTACCCACCTAGTCCTCTATACTGCCAGAATCATCTTCCAAAATGTTTTGTTACTCACCTACTTAAAATCCTTGGCTGGCCCCCCACTGCTCTTTGAAGTCCAACTCCTTTCTTACCATGGCTTATGAGGCAATTCATGTTCTAGAATCCTTCTTCCAGTCTGGGTTCATCTCTGAACGCCCTGCACCTAAGTCCTGCTCTCCAACCCAAACGAGCTGCTTTCGCTCACTGGACTGTGCTTTCCCTTGCTGTTTATCTCAGAATGGACTGTTTTCGGTTCTTTCTCAAACAGGCGACTCTGGTTCTCTGCCTCTCTTTGCCTTTTACACATCTTTAGAACGTGCAGGTAACTGTTGTCAGGAAGCCTCTCTGTGCCTTCTCCGGTTGTCCACCTGGGGGCTCTCCCAGCAGGTGAGATCTCATCTCTCTGTCTTACCATTTACCCTTTAATTTGTGTGGTTGCTGATCTATCTCTTCACTCGATCATTGTCCCCATGTAAGCTGGCATTTCTTTTTTATCGCTTACTGCTTTATCTTCAGACAAAAAACTCTTACTCTCAGGCACTCAGTGAAATGTGCTGAAGGAATAAATGAGCATATGAGTGAGTGGGTAATAGGTCCAGCCACACCACTAAATGAGAACATCACTTTCCCATGGAGTCCTATAGAGAGTCTTACAGTCATTTGTAGGCGACTTTGAAGAGCAGAGCTATTTTCCTCAAAGGGGACATGGAAGGAGTTTTGTGAAGGAGTAATATCTTGACACATTTCCTGCTCATTCATTCCTGATTTGTCTTGCTCTTGGCATCCTACAGCCTAGAGGCTTAGTTCCCTCAGACTCCTGGTGCGGTAATTCCCCTATGGAGTTACCGTACCCAGATTTCCCCATTCAGGTACCACCTTCCCAAATCCCTTTTCACCGTCAAATCTGTTGCTTCCCACTTCCTTTTAGAGTTTCTGATTTATTTTTTAAATTTTTAACTATCATGGGTACATGATAGTTGTATAACTTTATAGGGTACGTGTGATGTTTTGATATAGGCATACAATATGTATTAATCAAATCAGGGTAACTGGAGTTATCCATAACCTCAAGAATTTATCATTTCTTTGTCTTAGGAACATTCCAATTCTACTCTCTTAGTTATTTATTGATTCAGTTTTTGAGACAGAGTCTCAAGCTGTCACCCTGGGTAGAGTGCCACGGCATCACAGCTCACAGCAACCTCAAACTCTTGGCCTTAAGTGATTCTCTTGCCTCAGCTGCGTAAGCAGCTGGGACTATAGGAATCCACCACAATGCCCGGCTATTTTTTGGTTGTAGTTATCACTGTTGTTTGGTCGGCCTAGGCTGGATTTGAACCTACCAGCTCTGCTGTATGTGGCTGGCACCCTAGCCGCTGAGCCTACTCTCTTAGTTATTTTAAAGTATACCCTAACTTATTTAGAGGTTGCTTGTCTAATCTTATACAGATTTATTGTATCAGTGTTTGATAAGGAATAACAGGTGTTTTAATAAAGTTTCTGAAGTATAGTAATAACAAAGCATTTGGAATTAAAAACAGACACATTTCTGTGATAGATCAATGACTGAGATTTTTGGTTTCTAGGTTTGTTTTGTAAAACCTTTTAAATGTCTTGGTACCATAGCTCAGTGGTTAGGGCACTGGCCACATACACCAGAGCTGGTGGGTTTGAACCCAGCCTGGGCCAGCTAAACAACAGTGATAACTACAACAACAACAAAAAAATAGCTAATGTTGTGGCAGGTGCCTGTAGTCCCAGCTACTTGGTAGGCTGAGGCAAGAGAATCTCTTAAGCCCAAGAGTTGAGGTTGCTGTGAGCTGTGATGCCACGGCAGTCTATCCAGGGCAACATAGTGAGCCTTTGTCTCAAAAAAAAAAAAAAAAAAAAAGGAAATACCTTTTCAAATCACAGCATAGAAGCAATTGTTCACAATTCAGCTCTTTCCAGAGATGTTTGGGGGAAAGGATGAAAGAAGAGAGGTAGCTGAGAAATTGTCATTTTTATGAATTCTTCTCTTCACTTATCTCATTTTTCCTCCTTGTTCCCCAGTTTTCCTCAAATTATATTCACATTTTGGAACATTTTTTTCTAAATAATCTATATTGATGACTACTTATAAGTATTCTAAAGTAAGTATGACTTTTTGTTTGTTTTTGGCTGGGGCTGGATTTGAACCCGCTACATCCAGCATATGAGGCCTGCGCCCTACTCCTTTGAGCCACAGGCACTGCCCATAAGTGTGGCTTCTTTGTAAGGAATTCTTCCTTTACGTCTTTCATATTATCCTACCAGTTCCCCTTCCTATACTTCGGCATCATAGGTGTCTAACATTTTATGAAAAGAAAATTGTTGTAAACAAACATAAGTGACCAAGAAATTATGTAAATGTCTAATCAGTTATTATGGAATAAACTTAATAAAAACAAAGGTAAGTGACCAAAAAATTATTTGTAGAAAACAAATATAATAAGCGTCAATCATTGGTCAATTCATTTTAGTTATAGTCACTCTGGAAATGTTTGAGGATCCGAAAAAATATGGACTAAAATGTATGTTGACATCAACGGGAATTATATTGTGTGATCTGATGGCTCTAGGGTAGATCCCTTTTCTGCATTTGTGAGCCTAATGAATGTTCAATATACATAATATAGAGAGCATATTGTGATAGATACAATTATTTCCATTTTGAAGTTGGAAACAGGCGCTGAGGAGCAAACAAAAGCTACATGGGTTTTTAGTTACAGGTTGTAAGCTCCTTCAGGTCAAAGGTGATGTTGTATTATGGCCTGCTTTCCTGCATGTCTGTATCTTCACATGGTCTGCACTCAATAAAAGTTAGGAAGCTTGAAATGCCCAAGACTTGCCCTAGGTTTCCTGACCTCCTGCCTAGAGTTCTTTCCCTGGCACTGTTTTGTTTTATAAAGAGGGTATTACCGATTGGAAGTGGGCTCCTTATTAAATTTGACCTACCACCTGTAGCCTTGGGCAATACGAGATTGAACAATGGACTTTTCTAAATAGGTACTGGGTTAGAGTGGGAAGGGTACTGAGCATCAATCATAATTCCCTGACATTTGCTTTTGGGACTAGCCTCTCCAGTTGGTGATTTTTGGCTTTTCTCATTCTTAACAGAATCCAAGTCATAACCAAGGTGTGCATTATAAGCAACACTGCTGATCTCCAGCCAAATTTCTACCAGCTAATGACTTTTTGCTGCCACCACACATTAGTTTTAGCAACTAATCACGGCCAAGTTTCAAATTGCCTTGAGGGAACAATGCTAGATGTTGAAATGGAAATAGGTGAAGGGGGGAGATGGAGTATAGGGGGCACATTTCAGAGAGTAAGTTTCAGGAGCATATATTTCGTTGTGGTACAAAGTAGGACAAGTCGAGAATTAGTCGTAAGTAACGGGGTTAGAGATGCCAGCCATCTGCACAGTCTAACAGTGACTACCAAACAAATTAATTAGTGCAGATGTTCTTTATATTTCATTAACAGGAATCCTAGTGATTTCTTTTTGATTCCATACAACTACCTAGATTGACTAAAGTGTATGTACAAAGTTGATTTAGTACAATTTTTGAATGGGATGATGACTTATTTATATCATTGACATGGCAAACTTTAGAATTTTCTCTCTCTGTACTATATATGTTAAGACAAAACAAAATTAAAAAAAAAAACCCAGATGTTATAGTTAATAGTTTAGTACTTATCTACTTATTTTTAAGTTATGGAATGGAAGACAAAGTCTTTGACAAAATGATGTTTAAGCTTTTGGAATAGAAAGACTCTCAGATAAAATCATTTTTCAAAGTTCAAATTAAACAAAGCATTGACAATGGCTTTCTAGATAAGGATTCTTAGGAAAGCTCCAAAAAGTTTGGAAAAATCATTAAGATCATCATTATTCTAATGTATGGACCAGGGTATAGAGTATTTGCAGTCAATTTATAATTAGAATCAAGATGTGAGGATTTTAATGGAACTGAGACAGAATTAATTAAACTGATTTCCCCATCCTTATATGTCATAATAAGCTTACAAAGGTAAACACTGTTTTGGAATCTTCCAACCAAGGAAAAATGTTTTATCATGAACACCTAATATGTCAATTTTAACTCACCATCCTGATAACATTTTTGTGGTGCCAGAGCCACTGGTACCACAGTGAAGTTTAAGTGGTTTAAGATTCAGATTTCTAATTATTTTATAACCACACCTTCTATTTATCCAGCCAACTTTCCCAGTCACCAAACATTCTGTAATACCCCTTGATCATCTAAATATCAAAACTGGAAATATTATCACACCACAAAATCATAATACCTGCCCATAATAAGCTTTACATTTTAGAAACCAGACATACCTGAGAAAGAATGAAGAAAAATATGTAAAGAAATAAAAAAGTTAAACATGAAGTATTAGTTAATCAATTAGTCACCTTGCTTTCTCACCAATATCGATTCCTCATAGGTGTTCATGAAAGTGGATCGAACATATCTACATGTCAATAGAAAAAATTCTATAAGAAACAGATATTGCTTTCTCATGAGGCATGTATTTAAGATAACTAACTTCATTTGAATCTCCATTTTCATTTAATTTATAATTACTTTATAACAAATGCATTTGGGATTTAATTCCCAACACATAATGTGTGATGGTGAAAATGTATTTATCATCCCTTTGATGTCTTCCCATGTTTTCTTCTTACCCGCTGTCTCTTACATTTTTGTTATAGAAATGAATGCAATCTCAGTTTTCCATATATCCCTTCTGTTTCTCTGTTACGCAGTTGGATTTGTGCTGACAGGCACCCTGAACAAACAGACACACAGTCAGTCAAGTTGGAAGGCCAGTTAGTGGGGATTTCAGTGATGCTAAGGAAAAAACCAAAAGGAATTAGACGGTGTAATACGGCCTTGGGTGTTTCTTTAAAAGGAGATCTCACATGTGACTCTGATGGCATCAGACTATTTCAGGAAGTTGTAGGGACAGGGGTGGGAGTGGAAGGAGGCAATAAACAAAGCAGGTGAGGGCCAATAGTGGTTTGATGAATAGTTTTTTAAAATATAACTTTATAGAGCTTTGAAGGGGAACTTACTTCACATACACAATGCAGAATATAAATTGGAGGACGAAGGTCACAGAAGACACCCTTATACCCTTAAATCTGCTAATTTTTCCATCTGTTCTTTAGATCTGTAGCTGTAAACATCACAGCCTTCTGAATTCCTACTCAAGCTCTTGTTCTGCTTTGCCTGAATGGCGCCCAAATGAATGACACCCATTAGTGACATTCTGCCCACATTAAGGCTTACTTTAATCTCTGTACAAGGAAAAATTCCTGCATTAGGTTTCTAGACATCAGGGCATTATTTAACAGGAGTTGTTACAACAGCGCCTGCAGTCGCATTCTCACACCCGACACACATACTTTACATTTAAATAGGCCGGGTGGCCACCCAGGGACGCCTGGCACAAGCACAATGCCACCTGTATAAAGGAAAAAGCAGTGTTTTATGAGACAAATACATCAGTTATTTTCAGGAATGTGCACAATGTGTAACACTAAGTAAAACAATATGATCCAAAAGACTTAAAGTGAACCAGTGGAAAGGAAGCTTAGAAGATGTGTGTACATTTAAATAAGAAAGGTTTATATACAATGATGGAAATATAATTTTTCCAAATTTCCAACATACTTTCCCAAAGTTGCAAGTTAGAAAAAAATGAGTTAGAAAAAAATTGTTTAAGTGCTTTTTTTTTTTTTTTTGTCAAGACAGAGTTCTATCCTATGCCCAGAGCAGAGTGCAATGGTGTCATAGCTCACTGCAACCTTAGACTCAGGCTGTGGGCATCCTGCTGTCTCAGCCTCCAAAGCGGCTGGAATAACAGGTGCTTGCCATGGTGCCTGGCTGGGTTTTTCAATTTTTTCATGAGTCAGGGTCTCACTCTCTGTCAGACAAGCCTGGAACTCCTGAGCTCAAGCAATCCTCCCACCTCAGCCCTCCACAGTGCTGGCAGTACAGGCATGAGCCACCATGCCCAACTGTTTAAGAGCTTTTTTACAAAGAGCATTCGATTGTCTCAGTATTGTGGGTCTTCAGCAATAACACTTGTTTGGACAAATATTCATTTTCATGTAACAGATCTGGAAAATATTACAAAATCACAAAGAGACGCATACATATTTCTGATCATTTTATTTTTCTTTGTTATAAATATTTATTCATTAAAAATGAGCTTTGGGGGGTATCTTCCCCTGTTTTCTCTGATAAATTGTTTTCAGAATACCAAGTAGTTGTGGATGTCTCTTTTTAGATGTGGGAAATCAACCGGCGTTCATTAGAAAAAAGAATGCAGTCTTTTGAAAGTACCTTCCATACCAACTTTTACTCAAAAATAAGGAACAATTGTTGGACAGCCTTGGCCACTGTCCCTGAACTCCATGGTTTGAGCTAAACTGCAGACAACTTTGCGCTCTGTTTCTGCCACAATTATTAATACTTGAAGCTATTTCTGAAGTGGGGGAATGTACTTTTTCTCATAAATTTTAGTATGTTGCACTCTTCGTATTGCACTTTTCCTGTCAGACTTTCTTGAGTGATCATGGCACAAAGAAGCTGAAATCTGATATTATTTAAGAACTACAATAGGAGAAACAAACTGTTTAATGCTCTGGTAACTTTTTGAAAAAAACTGTGTACACCTGTAGAAGAATTGTTCATAAATAGGGGTCACATCAGAAAAATGAACACTTTGAAGTAAATCAACCCAATTGTTAATTTTAATGAATTATCTTCTCAAACTGATCAGAGTTAAGTTTGCAAATACGACTAAGTTTGACTTAGACATCGAGAAACACTGGAAATGTTGAATGGTAAATGATGCTGCCTACTTACTATCGTACGTCATTTTACCAGCAACTTCCTACAAAATGTATCTAAACTGGGAATCTATTGGTTAATTTTCACTGTTGGTTCAGGTTAGGTGAGTTATAAAGGGATCATTCCTTCTTAAAATTATATCATGCTTTCTTAGGAAAGTCGGGGTATGTATTAGCAGGATGGGGAATTGTTCAGCAAATGTACAAGGCTATGACATATTGTGTTTAAATGTCTCCTACTTTCTATATGCTGTCCCGGTTTTACTCTTTTCTAAAATTAATACCAAAGTAAGAAATTCTAAAAAGGCACATCTAAAAATGTCTGTGTTGGGCACATGCTAGGGAATTTTGTTCTAAGTATGTTATTTTGCGATCCTGTACTCTGCATGTTGTTCATTGTTTATAAATAACTTTTATGCTGTCATCTTCAACAAGAGTTTTAAAAGTCTATTTAAGTTTCTAAGAGATTTCCAAGTGTTTCCTACTGAATTTTTAAGGAATTTAGTGTGTTCATGCAGACAGCCTCATCATAACTGCCTCTGCTTTTGGGTCCTGGCTGATGATTTTATAATTATTCATTGTGGCTCTGAACTTTTTTCACTTTAGCCCAAAATGTTCTCTCTAAGGAATGTTGTCTTTCCTGAGTTGAATGAGAATGCCCTTGAAGTGTTTCTAGGGCTCACGTGGAATGTACACAAATCATTTATTGGGTGATCAGAGGGAACTACTCTATGTACTAGTGAGTCCTTGCCAAATAAGACTGGCCAAATCCCTGCTTTTCCATTTTAGTGAAGGTCTACTAGAAAAACAAAGCATGGTAAGGAGATAGAATGGAGAACCTGTCCTTGTATGTTGGGTGATCAAGAGAGTTGTCTCTGATCCATCAGAGGAGGGAATATCTGAGTATAGAACCTATGTACTGAGGGTGTGCACAATATAAGTTTCCCAGGAGAGGGAACTGCAAGGGCAAAGGCCCTGAGGTGACATATTCTTTGAATGTTTACTGAGAAAACCAGCATGATCTGAGCATTGGAGAGGAAACAAGGGGGAGAATATGAGGTCAAAGAGGAATATACAGAGCCTCACAAGCCATGTGAGTTCAATCTGCTTGTACTGGTACAACAAAACTCACTATTCAAATATTGACACAGGTCCACAGTACTGACTAAACTGTAGCTCTTCAGAGCTCTTTACTTTCTCCCTGCCTTGGCAGGTACTCTGATCCCTTCCTCGGGATTGATTCAGCAGCATGGGTGGGTGGGTGGTCCTATTGCTTTACTTATTAAATATTTACAATTTCATGACTTAGGTCTCTAAGTGTGATGGAAACTTATAGGAGGGTGTCCATAATGTGCAGGGAGTATATGGGACACAATCTGATTGACTTATTTAGAATAGGAGAAGAATAGACTAAGGGAATGGAAGGAGTAAAAGTAAGGATATCACTTAGAAGACTATTTCAGAGAAGTTCAGGCTGTGATGAAGGTCTGTTAGACCAGGGTAGCAGACATGGAGAAAATTAGGCTTGGGCACGGTCAGGCTACATTTTGATGGTTGTGTTTGCTAGGTAGGCTGGATGGCTGTGGTGAAGAATAAAACTCAAAATGTGTGATGACCTCTGACAAAGTGGAATTTTTTTTATTTATTCATGCTAACAGTCTGGAATCTCAATTCCATATGGATTAGTAGTCCAAGAGTAAGGTAAATGAAGACATAGTCGTGTTTTTAAGGTTCTTATTTTGTTCATGAAGTACTTGAGTGTTTATAGGTAGACTGTGAGTATTTGTTAGGTAGAATGTAATAATTGAGAGATACGTGTTATAATTTATGGAGCTCAGTGCCCCGAAGTACCTTGATGTATATCAAAAAGGAATAAATTCTTGAGGTGAAGGATATGTAATTACCTTGATCTGATCACTATAATTACAGGTGTTAGGACATCATTATGTGGCCCAGAAATCTGTACAATTATTATGTATCAATTAAAAAATAAAAAGAGAAAAAAGAATATTTTTTCTTCACATAGGAGTGTAAGTTAATTTGTTTTAAATCTTACTACTTTAAAGATTTAATTCCTTGTCTTTTGGTCTCTATTATTTCTAGGAAGTTAAGAAGTTAGACATAATTTACTTCTTCATTTATTGTGTGATTCTGGCTATATTTATTTTTAAAATGTTTTCTTTCATCTTTGATTTTCAGCAGTTTGATTTGGTATGTATGATTTTATTGTATTTATCCTGCCAGTGTTTCACTGCGATTCTTAGAATGTGTGGGTTGATACTCTTTATCAACTATTTTTGTCCTATTATCTTTCTCTTCTCAGTCTAGGGTTGCAATTATACGTATATTAGACTATTTGAAAATGTTCTACAATTCTTAGATGCAGTGTTTTAATGTTTCTACTCTAAGAAAAACAAAAGAAGTCTGAAATGCAAATTTTGATGAGAAGTTACTTG
>CAUYQV010095696.1:0-15930 GCA_963574575.1 Galagoides demidoff
GCACCTGTGGTCCCAGCTACTTGGGAGGCTGAGGCAGGAGACTCGCTTGAGCCCAGGAGTTGGAGATTGCTATGAGCTGTGATGCCATGGCACTCTACCCAGGGGGATAGCTTGAGGCTCCGTCTCAAAAAAAAAAAAAAATGTCCTACGTTGAAGGCGCATGTTCAAAATGTTATGATTTGAATCCACAATTAGAATGTTCGGAGAATATGCTCCAGATTATACACGGTGGGGATAAGCGCTTCAACCTATCCAGACATTTTGCATTTTTAGGAATATACTTACTAGGTCAAAGGGTCTTTAATTAGAAAAATTTGTAGTAGGTGATAAAAACTCCAAGGGCATGTCCTTGGCCTAGGCAAAAGATTTCACCACTGATGGAGGCCAGGAACCAGGCGTGTGTCCCAGTTTGAACTGATTCTCTTTTTCTCAGCTCTTTGCCTTTTTCCATAAACACAGAAAAAAAGAAAAGGAAGTGTGCTCTTTGCTCCCCAAGTGGCCTTGTCCCCTACCAGTGGAGAATCAGCCAGAGGAAGGGGGTAGGGGAGATGTGCGTGTTCCAACTCAGGGGGTCCTAAGTGCAGGACTACAGGGCTGCCCGTCCTCTGCGAACTCTCTGCAAATTGTTGACAGCCAGTGTCCACCCTCCTGCACTGACCAATGACAGGATCACACACTGAGGCCCTGTCTCCAGCCTCACCACGGAAGGTTTCTCCAAGCTCTTGGTGATCACCAGGAATAGAATTTCAGGAGGCACCACGTAAGCCAAGCCAGTGACAGGTTGTTATTGAGAGGGAAGTCACACTCTCAGGAGGGAGAGTGGCAGGCTCAAGAGAGCGGCTGCCCGGGAGGAAGCAGCCTCAGATCTTCTGCAGTCTCACGAAGGGTGTTGAGGCATATTCAGAACTCAGGGGTTGGCTTTTACTAAGAATTTAGGTAGTAACTCCTGGAATGTGCTTCCTTCCCATTTTTATACTTTATGGGATTGTATTGGAACTGTCACAGTGATTTTAAGGGTGGAGAAATTTTAGAACGGCAATGTAAGTGATATCACGATTAGCCAAAGTCCACGTGAGGAGACAGAGAGAGCTGACAAGCCCATTGCGATTGGTTCTTACCAGTGGTTCTCAGCCCCTCTGGCTCCTTCTGCCTGAGGCTGCTTACTTTACCACCTGTACCCACTGGGCAAGCCCCTGCATCTGGTCTCAGTTCCATCTCCTGGTCTCCAACCCCAGCAGCCCTACTGTGTATAATATGCTCTGTTCAGTGTCAAGAAAAATGAGAAGACAAAAGCTCTGCTCTCAAATTTGCCATTGATCTGGTGGCAAAGATATAAACTCAAGCAATGAAGTACTTGAAGTATCTGCAGGATGGATGGGCAGATAGGCCCTGGAATGGTGGGAAGAAGGCTGCTTGAGGCCTGGACATGCGTGGAAAAGCCGCCCACATGCCACGCACCAACACCCTGTGGTCGCTGCAATGACACTGGGAAATTACACTCAGCTGATGGGTACAGCTGTTTGTTTTTCAGTAAATCCACTTTGTCTCATTATTAGGGGATATATAAGAACTACAGTTGGCCCTTAAATGATGCAGGGGTTAGGGTGCTGAACCCCAGCAGGTGAATCTCTACATAACTTTTGACTCACCCAAACCTAACCACAATATCCTTTTGTTGACCAGAAGCTTTACCAATAACATAAACAGTCAGTTAATATATATTCTATATGTTCTATGTATAATATGCTGTACTCTTACAAAACAGTAAGCTGGAGAAAAGAAAATGTTATTAAAAATGAGAAGGAAGACAAAATATGCTTACTGTTCGTTAAGCTAAAGTGGCTCAGCACAAAGCTCTTCACCTTGTCATCATCATGTTGAGTAGGCTGAAGAAAGCTAGCAGGAGGAGGGGTGCCCCTGCTGTCCCAGAGGTAGCAGGGGCAGAAGACGTGGAGGAGATGGAAGAGGAGACAGGAGAAATCCATCAAAAAAATCCATGGATAGCCAGGACAGGGGGCTCATACCTGTATTCCCAGCACTTGGGAGGCTGAGGCAGCTGAATTCCCTGAGATCACAGGTTCAAGACCAGCCTGAGCCAGAGCAAGACCCATCTCTAAAAGTAGTCAGACATTGTAGCAGGTGCCTATAGGCTAAATCAAGAGAATCACTTGGGCCCAAATGTTTGAGGTTGCTGTGAGCTATGATGCCATGGCACTCTACCAAGAGTGACAAAGTGAGATTCTGTGTCAAAAAAAAAAAAAAGTACCTGCAGATTAGTAGATTAGAGAGCTTTTCAGGCATAAGTGGTCCTGCTCTGGGCAAATATTTGATCAATACCACCATGAAAGCTCTGTGGATGGTTGAAGTGCTGGGAACAACATTATCAGAACTCACAGGTGACAGAATAGTCATCCCCATGAGTACAAAACAAGGTCTCAGTGTTAATTTGGAGCCGGGCCCAGTGTGTCCCCAGGCTGTGCTCACAGGCCCCGTCTGGGTCTACAGTACATCGGGGCTGGGTCTGAAGGTGTGGGATACCCAGAAACTGGGAACTTAGTCAATCCAGGAGAAAAAGAAAGACCAAGCAGCAAAACAGCGAGAGAACCAGGAAAGGAAGGAAGGTTCTGCGATTCACGTAGTAGGGACAAAAGGAAGGTGTGCTGCCCTCTCCAGAGAAAGGCCTCCCGAGTGCCCTCACCGTGATCCCCGGAGTCGCCGTGTGGGGGGGGGGGCCTCCCGAGTGCCCTCACCGTGATCCCCAGAGTCGCCGTGTGTGGGGGGGGCCTCCGAGTGCCCTCACCGTGATCCCCAGAGTCGCTGTGTGTGGGGGGGGCCTCCCGAGTGCCCTCACCGTGATCCCCAGAGTCGCCGTGTGGGGGGGGGCCTCCCGAGTGCCCTCACCGTGATCCCCAGAGTCGCCGTGTGGAGGGGACACGTTAGCAGAGTTACCAGAGCCGAAGTTTCCACAGTCCCAGAGGATACACCAATCACATGACATCGGCTTTTGTGCTCTGGCTCTGAGTATCCACTAATGGGGGGGGGTGCCGATTTGGGCTCCACAGGGGAACTGGCTGCACGACAGGGATAGTCCCCGCTTGGCACAGCCAGGCCGGCAGTGCTCTTCACTGCTCCCAGCCTGCCTGGCCTTGCCCCTGCCTGCCTTCCACTCCACAGCACAAAGCCCCTGTATTTTTCTCCTGTCTCCCCTTCCATCTCCCAGACCTCTCTACTGACGACGTGTGAGCAGAAGCAGACACGTTAGTTTCACAGGGGAGGGACTGCACGCCACAGGTTGGCTTAGAAACCTGCTTTTGTCATAATATTTATTAAAAAGGAAAAATATCCAGGGAGAGAAATCATCATTTTAAAAGTTCTATAGTATCCATCTATCCATGTTCCAAAAATTTTTTTAAAGTCCTAGGCTACAACAAAAAGCACTGCATACACACCCTGGCACACGCACTGAAATATGATAGTACAAATTTTACTTTTTGAGATATATTGCCAACATTTCTCGTAAAAGCTTCCATCAAGCTTTCCAGGAGTGGTCCACAAGTATAATTTTATCCACTCCTTTACCAGCAATAAATACTGTCATTATATCATTGCCATTCAAACAGGTGAAAATTGGTCACGGATGTTCGAGTTTCGTCTCCACTCTGGAAGTCAAGGGTTCAAGTTGGGGTTAGACCACCACCTTGGAGCTAGTCAAGTTCTTGGTGGTTACATGATTTGGTAAAGGGACGAGTCCATCCCTGCCTCAATTTTTCTCATATGAGAAATAGGAATAATAACAGTGTGCATGCCACACAGGGTTCTTAGACATAAAATGAAATGATAAATGTGAATTACTTGTGTAAGAAGGACAATAAAACATAACACAATGAGGTTCATCCCAGGAATGCAAGGCTGGTTTAACATTTGAAACATCAATGTGTTTTATTATACAAGCAAATGAAACATGAAAAATGACGTGATCCGTCAGAAACTCATAAGAAGTACTTGGCAGAATCCAACATCTGTTACTGATAGACACTCTCAGCAAAGGAGATACGGAAGAGAACTTCCTAAACCCAATGAAGTGAGTCTGTGAAAAGCCCACAGTCAAGGTCACTGGAACAGTGAAAGACTGAACTCTTTACCCTGTGACCCGAAATGAGACGGGCATGTCTGCTGTGTTCAGTGTCTGTCAACCTTTTTTTATCTTATGGCATGCTTGAACCTACAGTTAAACTTCCATGCCACACCTGAATTATGTCAATTTAAAAAAAGAGTAAAATAAAGAATATACTTACTGTGTTTTGAACGGTAAAATTTAAAATTTACTCAAAATGGAACGATGATCAAAAAAAATGTAAAAACTAAAACCATAAAACTTCTAGAAGAAAACATGTGATAAAAGATTTGTGACTCTGAGTCATGAAAATATTTCTTAGGTACTACCAAAAGTATTACACATAAAAAGAAACTAATAAAATAGGCTTGATATAAATTGAAAACTTTTGCTGTGCTACGTGTACTGTTAAGTGAATGAAAGGAAGCTATAGGCTGGGAGGAAATCTTTGCAAAACATATATCTAATAAAGAACTTTATCCTGATATTTCCAGAATATACAAAGAACTCTCAAAATTCAATAACAAGGAAACAACACAATTTTTTAAAGCAGGCAAAAGATTTAAGGAAATACTTCCTTGAAGATACACCTTTGAAAAATAAACACACAAAAAGACGTGCCCCCATAATCAGTCACTAGAGAAATGCAAATTAAAACCACACTAATTCAATGACTACAAGCCTATTAGAATGTTAACAGTTCAAAACACTGACCATATCAAGACTAGATTCTGGAGGAACTGAGACTGTCATACATTGGTGGTGGGGATGTCAAATGTTACAAGCACTTTGGAAAGCAACGTGGTCAGTTTCTTTAAAAATTGTAAGACACTTACCATACGACCCAGCTATTCCACTTCCACATATTTACCATGAAGATAGCATGTGTCTATAAAACTTGCATACGAATATTCACAGTACTTTTACTTATAACGTACAAGAACTTGAAACAGCCCAAGTCTTCATCTACAGGTGAGTGGACAGACGAACAGTGGCATATCCATCCAATGGGACACTATTCATCCAGAGAAGAGCTTATCATACAAGAAAAGGCAACAACTATTGACACACATCCAACATGAATCAACCCCACAGTGACGCTGAGTGAAAGTGGCCTTGGTATGAGGCCATGTCTGTAAAATTGGACCCGCTGCCACAGATGAACAGAGACACAAGGCACATCAGTGTCTGCCCAGGGACGACGGCACCTGGAGAGGAAGGCGGGAAGGGTCACGCAGGGGCGTGAAAATTCACTACCTTAAATGTGGGGATGACCACGCAGGCATATGCTTGTCAAACTTTATCACGTTCTACCCTTGGAATGGGTTCAATTTATTGTACTCTAAGTATACCTCAATCAAAAATAAAAAGCACTTTGAATAGTGTCAGGAAGCCAGCAGGTACTCAACAAGTGCGGCGCCTGTGATCATTATTTTTCCACCAAATGTTTTTTTCTGCTAGGTGAATTGCCTACTCTGCTCATTTTCTACTGTTTTTACTTTTTTTGTAAGAATACTTTGAAAATAAAGAAAATGAATTACAGTTTTAAAACACTCCCTCCAGCCATCCCCTTGTTTTTTCACTTCATCTGGACACAGTGGGTATGTTCAGATACACCATCAGTCCTTCCCGGAATGGTTTCTTGGACGTGGTGGGTATGTTCAGGTACACCATTGGTCCTTCCCAGGATGGTTTCTGGACACCGTGGGTATGTTCAGGTACACCATCAGTCTTTCCTGGGATGGTTTCTGACTTCCTGGTCATTCATGCTCTAAAAAAGGACACATTTGATTTTAAATATTTGTCCTGCTTTCCTGAAGTCTGCTTTATACACAATCATATCCTCCCATTCTAATTGTACAGCTGGATACATTTCAGTCATTTCATGCAGCCACGTAGCTGCCTCTGCATTTCCATCGGCCAAAACAGTCCCAGGCCCTGAGTGCTCTCACACCCTCACTCCTCCCACACCCGCTCCTGGCAACCTCTTATCTGCTTTCTGATAATTTTCCTTTCCCAGAATTTCATGTAACTGATTTCACTTAAGTGATGACATAACATACACTGTTTCTTGCGTGCCTGGCTTCTTTCACTCACCATTGTGTTTTTTGAGACTCATCCACACAGCTGCTTCATCATCATTTCTCTCTTTTCACTACCCAGGCCCATTCTCACATGGCTGTACTAGGAACTTGTTGTCCATTCACCTCTTAATGAACACTGGGTCATTTCTAGCATTGTTGAATTCTGGCTTTGCTTTTTATTTCAGTGAAACTGTTTCTGGCTCTTCTATGAACATCTGTGTACCAGTCGTTTGTCTGACTATATTTTCATTTTCTTGGGTAAATACCTAAGCATAGGATTACTGGGTTGGATATTTAACTCGCGAAGACACTGCCAAGGTGTTTTCCAACTGACTGTTCCATTTCCCATTTTGACCTGAGCATTCTAGTTGCTCCATGTCTTGTCAACAACCAGCATCATCAGTTTTTAAGTTTCAGCCACGTCAGGGAGTGAGGCAGTGGCTCTGTCTCATCTCTTAGCAGAATTTATTCATAATTGTTTAAAGTATCCCAATCCATATTACCTTTTTTTCCTGGCATCAAGATTTTACTCCTAAAATTCCCTTTATCTAATGATTCAATGGACTAAGGCTTCCAAAGACACGGTGATCATACAGTCACAACCTGCCTCCTCACGTACTCATCCTGCTTTTAATGAAATATCTGGAACATAAGTTGAGGTTTTTATAATAAACCATAATGACTGGATGGTTTTTATGTAAGAAGGCAAATATGCAATTAATCATTACTGACCAGTATTTCAGCATTTCACCCTTTGGGTTTTGTTTGGGTAGTATGGAAATAAAGACAGTGGACAGAAAGATGTTCAGGATTACAATTACACTAATACTTCAGTCCACACTATGTGGCATATTGTATTAATCCAAATCCAAGGTAGAGTCAGAGGGAATGTAGATGAGACCCCGGGGTCAGGCTGCAGGTCAGTGGACGAGGCAGAGAGCCCACACTACTGTCCGCAGGAACTGGCCTCCCCGGCCATTGTTTGTGTGAGCTGGGGGCGGGGCGGGCGGACTCCGTTATGTGGAAATGCCACACACATATGTGCACACATGCACTCAGGAATGAGTAATTGGATCTGGATTAGAATGGATTTGGGTGTTAATTCAGTACTTAACTTCATTATATAGGTGCTTTATCAAACCAGGAAATTTTATCAAACAGTATCATTAAAAGCCCATTTTAGCAGCCTTCTCAGGCACGCTCGCTGCCCCCGGATTCTCAGCAGGGTGAAGCCGTGGTCTCCTTCAGCAGCTTTTTGTGCCTCTGCTGCTGGGAAATGACAACTGTGACAAGCCAGACGGGGTGACAAGCCAGATGTGGCGGCCGGGCTCCTCCTCCTCCCTGGCGCTCTCCCGTCTCAGCGTCTGTCCAGGCCTGAGTCCAACCAAGGCTACGTTTCCAACGTTCTTCACCCCCTGGGCTGTCAGCCCTGCTCATCTAATTCCTTCCCTCCTGGTCAAAAGAAATTTCTCTAGTATTTGTTATCAGGATCCTTTTTCACATTCTTGACATTGCAGAGAATTTCCAAAAATGATTTGCATCATCAAGCCCTGGGATTAGGACCGTCATCTCAGCCCAAACTCACCCGCACGTTCGTCTTTTTTTGGAAAACATCTTGGAATTCTTTATTTCGGTGCTTCTGTTTGGAGACACACACTGAAGTGGAGAGAGAGAGACACAAACTGCACGGTGATCTTTATTTCGCAAAAAGGTGGCAGGAAAATTTTAGTGTGGGCCTCAAGTATACAGTATCAACTTCTCACCATTATAGTTCAAACACCAGGCATTGCTTGTCATCTTCCTGAAGATACCTGCTTTTACCTGAAACCACAAGTAAATAATGTACCCTTCTTGCCTATTTTACACAAAATAAAAATTCTAGAATGCCACATAGTAATTGCTTTTCTGGTATTATTTCAAGAAATGTGACCTCCCTTTCCTAGAATTTAAAATGACATTGGTGCTCTTGTTTGAAGAGTTTGGGTGAGGGAGAGAGGATAAATTCTCCCTTGCCTTCTCCTCCAACACCCTATACTTCTTCAGTTTACATGATCCACAAAACATACTGATAGTGGAGTCTTTTACATCAGCAAACACTGTGCATTTGCTCTGTGTTTTATAAGAGGTCCAAAAATACCTGAAAAAGAATACCATTCCCTTCGAAAACAACCCTTGTACAATCAACCTAAGGCATTGTTTCCAGAAGTGGGGCAGGGCTGGGGGAGAGAGCCAGGGTCTTGTCTTTTCCCAGTGAGGCCCCCTATTAACATACACCTGTGCACCTTTTTATCAAAGGAACTAATAAGATGATCGTGAGGAAGCAAAGTTAGCGATTAGATAACAATTCTCCTGCCAAGAGCCATAATCTGACACAGATTGAGCTGGGCGTAGCAGTCCATTAATGGTTCACGGCTCATACAATAATGACCTACTAACCTGACGTGGTGTTGCTCTCACATTCTGCCGTCCCCGGGGACGCTACTGTCACTGTGTTATCTATTGCCTGCTTCCCTATCAAAGAAAAAGCAGAGCTGAAATGTATGTACGCATCCGTTCTGTAGTTCATTGCACACCAACCGGCGACGGGAGGAACAATAGATTTATAAGTTTACCCTACATTAAGCCAAACATGCCTGACTGCACTGTAAATTACTAAATAATAAACCAGGTGGTGTAAGATCCTGACTTGGACAGAATATAAAAATCCATCAACCTGTAAAATACAATAACCATAAATGTGCTATGAGGCTGATGGCCCAGGTAAACCATCCACTACCAGGGCCCAAGGTTTCAGCGAGGAAATCGCAACAAAGGCACGCTCGATTTTAAACTTGGCTCCCTTTTCCTGTGTGCCCCCCGTAGGCTCAGGAAAGAGCACTGAGTTGAAACACTTGGGTGTCTGTTCTGCTCCTTCAGTTTCTTTGTCTGGAGTTGGCCACTTCCTTTCCAATCTCTGATTGCTCCCGAGCTGCACAGTTTGGGGCTGTAGTCTTCCGAGAGGCAGGAAGGTAGCTTCCGCCGAACTTCACATTCTGATGAGCGTGAGACGCTACACGCTGGCTGGAGAGAGAGGGAAATACAGGACAGATGCAACCTTCAGCGGATGTTTACCTTTCTCTTGAGAAAAATACCTTAAAACCAGGTGAATTCAGTAAACCCCGTCCTGAATTCCACACTTCCGTCATCCGCTGTTGCAGAAATGAAGTGAATTGTGCTGGATCTTTCCCTGCGAGAGAGATTCTGTTTGTGGGAATATCTGGGAAAAAAACAAAGTGCAAAAGCAACTAATTTGATTTTGGTACAAGATTCCAAAATGATCTTACAAATTCTGATTCCCAAATAGACAAAGCTAATTCATTCCTTTTTCGGAGATTTCCAATAAGCAAACCGGGTTAAGTTTATATGATTTACAAACAGTGTTTACATTCGTTGAGGTGCAGCTAATTGCTACACGGCTTGACATCATTACAGGGAAATGCTGGGGGTGCAGACAGTTTAATTAGGGGTGGTTTCAAGTTCACTACGCGATTACCATCACAGAGCTTTCTAATATGCTTATACAGTACAGGAATGCTAAAAGGGATTACAGTCTGCCTTCTGTCTGCCTAAATTTTGAATGAAAAATTATACTCTCCGTACAAGGGTTGCACTTCCCCGGCTGGGGTTTCTGCCTGAATCGCACTCGCCACCTCCCACCTCTCCAAGGTCAACCCTTCTCACTTTGCCCACTGGCTGTCTGGCGACTGCCCTTGTGGGCTCGAACCCATGGGGAGGTGCCTGAGAGCATCCTCAGAGGGTGCTGAGAAACTTCATGCTTAGAAAGATGTTTTAGAAGCAGACTTCTGCCACCTCCGTAGCTCAGGTCCAATACCAGCAACGTTTATAAATAATTCAGTTCCAAATTACAACTCACTTTCCATTTCAGTCAATAACAATTGTTTTTCCAGTTTTAATTTTTAAAGTTTCATCCTGTTAAGTTGCTGTCCTCTGCAATCAACTCAAGTTGCTAATGACAATGTCACTTGGGAAGGCTGAAAACTTGGATGAGGATGGAAATGGGGCTGGGACCCCTGTCCTGGGCACAAATGACCCAGAATTTGCATTACAAACAGCAAGAGCCACTGTCACCATTCTTGCCTAAAATAAAACTAACAAGCTAACCCACGGAATTGTCTAGAATCTACGGGCACATCCAAAAATATCCCTAAGCCTCTCCTGTCCTAAAGACACTTACGACTGAATCCTGGAGGAATGGCATCTCGGCAGGGATCAGTTCCTTCCAGGCGGAAAGGAAGACAAGTTCAAACAGCGCTGTGAGCATAATTTCAGCTTCAAAACCGCTACTCCTCCACGGCTTTTTCTTTTTTTAGACACGTTTCTAAGTTTCGGCTGAAGTACTTGCAAAACACTTTATGTTCAACTGTTACCTACTCTGGATTCTGGCAATTCAGTTTTGAACGATGAATAAATGAAATAAGATTCCCCAAAGCAGATGATTTTACAGTGTAAGTAACACCTCGAGGGGGTACCCTGGGTTTTCACAGGAATTTCAAATCACAGACATCAGAGAAAAAAAAATGTTCAACAGACCTCAAATTGTTGGTGTCTGAGCTTAATGAAAGAGACTCCTGCAGCTGACCACTTCCCACAGGCCAGCGCCTCAGAGGCAGAGGCACAGAATGTACCAAGACATGTTACAATCTGGTGTACGTGTTCGGGCCAAACAAGACCCCAAAAGCCTTGTGGCCACCCAGGTGCGGTGGGTTCTCTGCTCTGTGGGAGCTGACGTGCCCTGCTGCAAACAGTTACCTGTATCAGGAGCAATTGCTAAGTTTTCTGTCCTAAATCAAATAACCAATTTCTAATTGACTTCATTGACTTGAGCACAGCACCAAAGCCTCACATATCTCTGTTCATAAGCAACTGATAAACTCCAGATCTAAAAGTTTCCCCAAGTGATTAAAGCATTAAAAAACATGTTATAAAAACCATAACTCTGGTTTCTGCTAGAACACAGAGCAATGACTCTCAACCCATCTCACCCATCTGCACATCCTCCCTGCCTCTCTCAACGTGGCCTCAGGGCTCTTCCATGGCCCCTTTCTCTGTCCAGGGTACTCTCAGGCCAGCTGCTCTCACTCTGCTTTCTCTGATACATCACTGACCAGGATACTGGAATGTATCCATCTGAACTAAGTAACAAACGGGTCACTCCCACAGTGACGATGCAGATGGAGACCTCATGTTCCTCTGGGAGGGGGACTGAGCCTGAATGGTCACCTGCCTGGCCCCTGGGAAGACTGTGGTGACTAAGCCACGCTCAGCCTCTGGCTCCAGCTTGCCTGTGGGCAAAGCTGAGCTGCCAGGTGTTCAGGACATGGATGGACACCAACCAGAACCCTGGCTCAAGCTTTTGTCCACCGCCTCAGTTTCTGCCTGGTGTCACCAAAGGGATTCATCTCCCCCACTCCTGTCTGTAATCTCTGACCTTTCAGAACTGACCCCATTAATTTATCAGTTCCATGGAAGTTGGTAGACCCCAAACACTGTGCCTGAGCAAAGATGAGTTTCCAGAGTCAGGTAAATGCCGTGGGAGTGTAAATGCAGGTGGTGCAAACCGTCTGGAATAAAACGATGGTCACAATCCCTAACAGGGGCAACTCCCTCTTCCCATGCCTGGAGCCTCTGCCGTCCTGAATTAGCAGCACCCACTTCATAGATCTGGGGGACTCTCGACCTGGGGAACGCGTCCTGAGACCTTTGCACACCATGGAGGGCACTGAGGAGCACCATGTGGAGCTCAGTTACATGTAGTCCCGGCACAACCACAAGCACGAACTCCCACAATCTCATGGGTGCCCTCTCCTACCACCTCACGGATTCTCTGAGGCTCCTCCCTGTCCTGGGGCTGGGCCACCACCTGGCATTCCACTCTCAACGTTGTCCTCAAATTCCACTTCCTGGACATGACTCACCATTCCCTGTTTTCTCTGTATTTCCAGCTTCAACAAACAGCTTTTGGTGCATGGAAGCTGGGAGGGAGGGGAAGACCACCCTTCGTCATGAGAAAACGAGTTAAGTCCTTTTCAGGAGTTAATGAGTCCACAAAGGCAGGAGGGGAACTGTGAAGCCACATCACAGACCTGCAGGATGTTACCGGGCAGCGTGTTATCTGTCAAGCTTCTATGTATCACCAAATCTATTTCATGGCATTCAAAACCCAAGTATGTGGCTCAGCAAAATTGCAAATGACTATCTGCCATGAGCCTTCCAGGTCACCCACAGCAGCCAAAACTGCAAAGGTCAAATCACAAATTTCAGTGTTCTGCTAAATCAGGTCCCCGAAGCAGTCCCGTGGGCCACTACAGCCACAGATGTCCAGTTGCCTTAACATGACAAAAAGGGTTCCAAGTTAATCTTATTCTTTTAATTGGAATATGACCCTGGTCCATTCACAACAGTCACTAGAGACCCCGGCTCAGATTATTGGAGTCCTAAACGCTCTGAGGAAGCATGTTAAGAAGCTTTTGACTTTCAAGTAACATAAACCTCCAGCTGAACTGGCTTGAACAATGGGGAAATGTGTCTCAGAACAAGGACTTCCGAATGGCTTGGCAGAGCCCTGGCTCAGCTGGTGACGTCACCACCGATGCAGCTGAGCTGGGCCGCTGGCCTGTCCCAGTTTCAGGCACCCTTCCCTGGCAGCAGAACACCCAGCCGGACAGTGACAGCCACCTCCTTTGTCCCTTTGTTGGTAATTCAACCCTTTCACAGGAGCCACTCAGCTTCTGATGGGTCAGACGCGTACCACACACCCTTGCACGGTAGACCGTGCGCCAGTTAGAAGGGTGGAGCAATTACCATCAGCACAAACTACGCCCTGGGAACTGAAGGGAGGCCCCAACTTCGTTTCTCACTGACATCCCGTATAAACATGAAGATGGCATATCCGTGCCCACCTACTGCTGTGTGTGCTGAAGAGGACACACAGACATAAGAGGACTTTCTCATCAGGGGGATGACCCCTGTAGTTTGAGAAGCGCTGTCCTGGACCAGTCCTGATCTGCTGCTGGGGAAGAAGGCGTAGCCAGCCTTCCCTAAAGCCCACGGTCCCCACAACCAAAGTGAGACCTGCCCGACACGGGGTTGGGAAGGAGGAAACGGGGAACTGTAGCTGGCAGCTGGGTGGGGGCTGCGAGGAGCGAGGGAAGAGGCCAGTGTCGCAGCGTGGGAGACGCTCACCCCTGTGCAGAGAGGCCAGGCTCCTCTGCGAACAGGCACTCGAGCTGCGCGCCAGCTGCCTGGGGGCTGTCTAGGTCCTCCTCTGGGTGACGTGGACACATTTCCAGCGGAGAGTGCAAAGCAGATTTGGTAGAGTGTGGATTACAGGCAGAGAGATGCATGGCTGATTCAATTTAAGAACCAGAAGAAGCTTGTACACGGGCCTTCGCCATCTGATGAACAACTAAGGGCATCTTAGCCAACTAGGTAGCGTATTTATCGATTTCCTGAGATGTGCTTTATGATACTGCTGAAATCATTATGTGGCTTTTAACGCAGTGTGGCTCGGGAGACAGGCACGTGGAGGGCTGTCATCGCCAAGACGACTTCTGCCATGGCTCCGTGTTCTCAACCTGACGCGAGGAAATTCATATTTCGTGAAGAAGGAAATGACTTTGGGTATGTATCATTCAAATCCTCAAGGATTATTGGCTAATTAGGAGCACAGTAATGTAAATTTGCCTTGTGTCAGGTTTTCAGGAACAGTAAAATAACATAATTAAGCCGTGAACAAAGCACATCGTCTAAGCCACTCTTCACTGCCAACGTATAGGATGCCGGAATGAGTACTGGGGCCTGGCAGCAGAGGGAAAACGGTGCAGGCCGCGAAGGCCAGAAATCGTTCTAATAACAGGAGAGAAACTGTGTAGACTTGGCTTAAATACATCGTTGTCTTATTAGAAGGTTTTCACTGAATAATTCTATTGAATGATTAAATGATTCATTTAAAGAAAACTGGGCTTGTTCTTTGGGGGGAAAAAAAAAACAATCTGTATTGTGTTAACATAAGCCAAGTAAAAATCCAGATAAAACTTTCTAAAAATGCTCAGAAAATTAAAAAATAAGCCCTTAAATGGCATATCCCAATTTTGACTTCTCTTTGGACTTGTGGTTACGTGTGAAAAATTACACACAAAAATGCAAACACTGTAGCTGAAACTGTGCACTTCAAATGGCCCAATTCACTCCAATTTTGAAACTAGAACCCCTCAGTCAAGAGGCTGATGGACTGTCACTGTTCACTGCTAATGGAAATGTTACCATTGTACCCCAAACCTATGAGAAGGTGATTGTGAAAACCCTAACAAATTCTGGAAAAACTTGGAAGAGATTCAAAATCAACTGGAGACGTTTCTGAGCCGCTCTGATCACCAGCACAGTGAGAAAGTAACATCTGGTTTGGCTCAGCTGAAGGCAGCAAAGAACCACTGGTCTCCTGGACAGGGAGGCCGGGGCAGGGAGGGCACCTAGATTAACTCTCCATGGCCTTGTGAAGCAAAATTCATCCCTCTGCTCCCTCCCTGGCAGCTCCATCTCAGGGTTCCAGAAACCCAAGTCATTGTTTCATTCATCCCAGAACCCCACAATGAGAATGGAATCAATAAGGAAAATCAGGCCCGGCATGGTGGCTCACACCTGTAATCCTAGCAACCCTAGGAGGCTGAGGCAGGTGGATTGCCCTGAGCTCAGAGGTTCAAGACCAGCATGAGCCAGAGTGAAACCCCATCTCCACAAAAAAATAGCTGGGCATTCTAGCAGGCCCCTATAGTCTCAGCTACTTTGGAGGCTGAGGCAAGAGAATCACTTAAACCCAAGAGCTGGAGGTTGCTGTGAGCTATGATTCTACCGTACTCTACTGAGAGCCACAAAGTGAGACTCTGTCTCAATAAGAAAGAAAGGAAAGAAGGAAGGAAGAAAAAAAGAAAGAAAAAAGAAAGAGAGAGAAAATAAAAAATAAAACTTCAAACTAAGAAGATTGAAAGCCATTTGAAAGCAAAATTTAAAAAAAATAAGAAAATTGGCTCGGCGCCGGTGGCTCAATCAGCTAAGGCGCCAGCCATGTACACCTAAGGTGGCGGGTTTGAATCCCCAGCCCGGGCCCACCAAACAACAATGATGGCTGCAACCAAAAATTGGCCGGGCGTTGTGGCAGGCGCCTGTGGTCCCAGCTACTTGGGAGGTGGAGGCAGGAGACTCGCTTGAGCCCAGGAGTTGGAGGTTGTTATGAGCTGTGATGCCATGGCACTCTACCCAGGGGGATAGCTTGAGGCTCTGTCTCAAAAAAAATAAATAAATAAATAAAATCAGAATCTGGAGAAGAAGAGAGCAGAGTGAGAACGTGGAGGATGAAGCTGGTGGTGGGAGAAAGAAGGGTTAAACAGAAGTGTTGGTCAACCTGGTCTGCAAAAGTCAGTAAAAGCATTCATCAGCCACATCACTTTGACAACGCAGCCTTTGCCAGGAGGAAGGCTGCTGGTCCTGCTTCAGTGCTAGAGAGAGAGGGGAAGAGAGAGAGTAAGGAAGGAGGGGAGGGAGGGAGGGAGGAAGGGAAGGAAGGGAGGAAGAAAGGGAGGAAGGGAGGGAGGAAGAAGGAAAGAGCGAAAGAGAGAATGAAGGAAAGAGAGACAGGAAGAGAGAGACAGATGGAAGGAAGAGAGGGAGGGACGGAGG
>CAUYQV010095699.1:0-56619 GCA_963574575.1 Galagoides demidoff
TTTTTTTTTGAGACAGAGCCTCAAGCTATCCCCCTGGGTAGAGGGCCATGGCATCACAGCTCATAGCAACCTCCAACTCCTGGGCTCAAGCGAGTCTCCTGCCTCCGCCTCCCAAGTAGCTGAGACCACAGGTGCCCGCCACAACACCTGGCCAGACACCCTAAGTCTTTTGATGAGTTAGATTAAAAATTACACTTGGTCACCACCACATATGCAGTTGCCTGAAGAGCTCAGGATCTTGAGAAATCTTACCTTTTACAAATGCATATGTCCAAAAAGGACATCTCTTCATTTACTGAGGAGGAGTCAATGATTTTTTTTTGGACTTGTGTAATGCTTACCCACAAGGCCAACATTGTGAAAATGTTCTTTTGTGGCATCAAATTCACACACAAAAATGCATAAAACAAATCAGAACTCTCTAAAAGTCTTTCCACAATTTATACCTCCAAGTACTGGAAATGATCTGAAGATAAAAGAAATACACACCATAGCAAAATGGTACTAGTGTGACTGGACAGAAGTCATACATGACTGAAATATTTGGCAGGGGAGATTTCTTGTATTTTTTTGCCTGCGTTTTGACTTCCATGATCTTTGGAACACTGGCTGCGCTTATATTTGGAGAGTGGCTGTGGTCTACAAATTTCCTAAGTGTGTGCTGCTCATTAGGAAGTCTGGTTATTGCTTGACTGTTGCAATTAAGCAATTTTCTGCTTTTACAGCACCAGTAATAATTAGCTTTTAAACTTTTATCTTCCACCATTAAGTAGCCTTGTACACTTATCAAAGTCTTTTTTTTTGTACGGGAAAAATTTCACAAATTTCCTGCGTTGTATTGTAAAGAATACAGTAAGAAGGAATGATATTTGCTTCCCCAATGCCAAATTGTGTTAGACAGGGTTCTCCAGGGACAGAACCAATAGGTTATGTATATAAAATACATTTGAACCTCCATAGCTGACCAACTCCCTACCTTGACCACCTCCTTCAGTTGACCTAATTTTCATAGACTAGACATGCACTACATGTACGTATCAGTACAGCAGGCCTAGTTCTTTATGTTGACCACCTCTGTACATTCACTAGTTTGTTACAGTCCCTTGAGTGGCCAACTTACAGGGGTTCTATTGCATATGAAAAGGGATTTATTAGGGGAATTGGCTCACATGATTATGGTGGCCGAGATATCCTGCCACAGACTGCCTGCAAGCTATAGACCCCACATTGCTGATAGAGTGTCTCAGTTCAAGTTCAAAGTCCTCAGAACTAGGGAAGTCAATGGTGGAACTCAGTTTGAGGCCAAAAGTCTCAGTACTCAGGGGAATGTTGGTATTGAGTTCTGGAGTTGGAAGGCCAGTGAGCCCGGAGTTCTGGTGTGCCAGGTAGCAGAAGAGAAATCTGTCTCAGCTCTCAGAGAGAGAGAGCAGATTGCCTTCTGTTATTCATTCTCTCTAGGAGCCCAGTTGATTGAATGGTGCCACCAACACTGAGGGCAGATCTTTCTCATCTAATCCACTCAGATCCACACTAATTTCCTCTGGAAACACCCTTATAGACACCCCCAAAATAATACTTAAACAGATTTCTAGACATTCCTTAATCTAGTCCAGATGACTAAAATGAAGTCCACAAATCCACTCCTTGTCACCTTGGCACCCACATGCACCTTCTTAAACCATACTTAAGTTTCTCAATGAAGATAACAAGGTAATAGCTCTGCCCAACATGATGGAACTGACATGCCCCTACCCTCCTGAGTACATACAAAAATGTACTAATTACTGTCTCAGAATTCAGCTTTCAGGATCTCAACATTTTGGATTTAAATCTTTCAGGATTTCAGACATTAGGAATTTTAGACTTTAGGGATTTTGTTTTTGGCATTTCAACATTCAAGATTATGGCATTTGGAACTGTGTCTTTGGGGTTATGACTAGCCCTGGAGCCAAAGCTGAGAAAGCCCAAGGACGATGTTAAAGTAGTACAAGGATGTGGCATCCCTGACCATCTTCTTAGCCTAGCCACACCCCTCTTCAGATATTGAGATTTCTCATCAGTTTCTCAAAACTCTTCAGCTTTACAAATGTTACCATTGTTATCTATCTTAGGAAATGCCTCTAACTTGTCAAACATCCAAGGACATAATTGAGGTGCAAGTAAAATCTCGTCACAGATTTCAGGACAGGCCAAGTTCTCCAGTGACAGTGTCAGATAGGAACCATAGTCCTATTTATTATACTTGTTTTAAAAATACTGATCTTATGGCATGAGCCTTCGTGGACATGGAAGACCAAGGATGTGATTTTTCCCACTGGGAGAATGTAGGCAGATATGTAAAAAATATATTGATAGCAACTTCAATTAGATCCACCCTTTCCAACTTAAATGCCACGGGATGAGTGTATTAGTGAATATAAAGCTTCACCTTTTAAGATTAAAAAAGTCTGGTTTTATATTACTAGCTCTGTGGTCTCTTTTTCTTTATGTGTCTGTCAATACAAACTTTGCTCACTCTTTCCTAAATTATATTGGCTATTCATTAGATGTAGGAATTTCCAAAGTTCTCAAGGTCAATCATAAGAATATAAATTCACCTTTAATGTCATCTCTTCATCCATTCATTTACTATTTATTAATGGATAAGAGAGAGAGAGAGAGATACAGTCTTAAGCTTTGAAGATTCCTAATTCATAGCACTCTTTGTCCCCACCCAAATCCTGACCCAATTGAGAGATAAGAGAAAGGAGTGATGAATAAAGATCAAGCTAACACTTTCTCTGTTAAATCTGATGGAGAAACCTATGCCTTGTGTGCACAGACAAGAGGAGTTATAAATGCTTAACGCCAGATGTAGAGAGAATCATCACCCAGCCCCAGATGCTCTCAACTACCTCCTCTGTGAGTTACTAGGCTTACCACATGCCCAACAATAACCATGAGCACACTTTCACGAGACCATAAGAGCCAGTGAGGAAGAAGGGGCAAAGCTATGTACACATGTCCAGTTTCCCAAGCTCAAGTCCACAATCAAATACATCATTCCTTTCCCCAAGGTGAGGAGCAAGGCCAAGAGTATCACACTTAGCATGACGCTTGATGTGGACCAAAGCTGAGGTCCCCAGCCCCTAGCACATGGCCTGGTCCCAGTCTGTGTGCTGTTAGGAACCAGGCTGCACAACAGGAGGTGAGTGGCAGGCAGGCAGGCAGAGCTTCATCTAGATTTACAGCCATTCCCCATCACTCACATCACTGAGCTCTGCCTGTGTCAGATCAGCAGCAGCACGAAACTCTCATAGGAGCATGAAGCCTGCTATAAACTGCACAGGGGAGAGATCCAGGGTGCGCAGGTTCCTTATGAGAATATAACACCTGATGACCTGAGGTGGAGCTCCATTGGTGATGCTAGCGCTGGGGAACAGCTATAAATACAGATATTAGCAGAGAGGTTTGACTGCACAGAGACCATAATACATCAACTGCTTGCAGATGTCTATGAAAATCTTATCTGTGAATGGCAAATGGCAATTAAATTGCACCTGCATTATGGTGAGTTGTATAATTATATCATTATATGTTACAATGTAATAATAATAGAAATACAGTGCACAATATATGTAATGTGCTTGAATCACCCCAAACCATCCGCCCCCACCCACTGCAGTCCATAGAAAAATCTTTTTCGGGCTAGGCAGCTGTAGATCAGTGAGTAGGGTGCCAGTCACATACACTGAAGCTGGCGGGTTTGAGCCCCACCAGGGCCTGCTAAACAACAATGACAACTGCAATCAAAAATTAGCCAGGTTTGTGGCAGGTGCCTATAGTCCCAGCTACTTGGGAGGCTGAGACAAGAGCATTGCTTAAGCCAAAGAGTTTAAGGTTGCTGTGAGCTACGATGCCACAGTACTCTACTGAGGGCAACACAGTGAGACTCTGTCTCAAAAAAAAAAAAAAGAAAATAAAAATTTTCTTCCATGAAACTGGTCTCCGGTGCCAAAAAGGTTGGTGACCACCAGACAAAAGTATTGGGAGTAGGGCACAGGTGTCTCCTTCCCCTACAACATTTCATCAGGGTTTCCTCTTTTCACCCAAAAGGTTTCACTGCTTCCTAGGGGTGTTGGTGTCTCCTGCAGGAAGAAAGAGATCTTCACTGTCAGGACACAGGGTTCCTGCATACACGAGGACCCTCTCCACATGCAGCACACACTGCTCCTTGGCAGATGCCCCAGGGACTGCTGACCTACCAATATGGTGCAGAGCCACACACCAGTTGAACTCCAACTTACTGCTGCCCCAGGTTTGGATGGGGCTCCCCTGCTGCTTCCTTCAGGTCTTCCACCAGATGTCACCTCATTGGTACCTTTCCTGACCACCCTCTTTCAAACTGAAAGCCCTCATCCACTCAGCACTCCCCACACCCTTTCCCTGCTTTGTTTGCAAAGCACAGATTCCCACTTGACATGTTGCTTTGCAATTACAAAAACG
Organism: Galagoides demidoff; assembly: GCA_963574575.1. Lineage (NCBI taxonomy): Eukaryota > Metazoa > Chordata > Mammalia > Primates > Galagidae > Galagoides > Galagoides demidoff. Next base: position 4,486 of record CAUYQV010095699.1, read on the forward strand.
ATAATCATGTTTCTTTATTGCCTATCTCCCCTGCTGCAGTGGAAGCTCCAGGAGGGCCAGGCCTTTGGAACACTTTGTTCACATCTCCATTCCCAGTGCTCAGAACAGGATTTGGTACCTAGTACATACTCAGTAAATATTTATATGGTAAAGGAACGAGTAGAAACAGCCCCAGGTACAAAGCACCACAGGCTTCTGGAAACTGAGAAGTAAGACTTCCACGAGTCCAGCCTCCTCCCCGAAGCGGAAATCTATCTCAGCCACTGCCTTTGCATATTCCTCTTCCAAACTTATTCTCCTTGGTTTTTCCTTCCATATTCCCTGCCTTTGCAACAGATGTTGATCAATTACCCAAACTTTAAAACTTTTGTTTACAGGAGTAGGGCAGACTATGTGATATTTGGGGACAGGACTTAAAAGAGAGAAAAAGAGAGAGAGAGAGAGAGGTATAGCTACACATGCCCAGTAGGACAGCACTCTCACCCCAAATTCTCTCAGATAAGTTGTGCCTCACCCGCCTCCAACTTTATCCCAAGGGGTGGAAAGAGTCCAGAAGTATCTCACTGAAGGATCTGAAGGATTTCTCTCCACAAAGAAGGAAACATCAGACAGTGGAATAAATTTCCCCCACCGAAAACATTATTTATAGTCTCAAAAATTTATGATCTTGTTCACAAATAGACGTAGGCTTAAAGGAATATATATGGAGGTCTGTTGCCTTTGTTTCCTTCACTACTTGAGTTAGGCCCCAAACACGTAATTTGCAGGCCTCTAGAGCAGCTAGGGCACCCACTGAGCTAGGGGGAGGGCAATCACAGTCTCTTTAATGTTAAAGTAAAAGTTTCTTCCATTATGTTCATTTCTCTGCCTCTTAGTTAAGCAATTTGTGACAAAAGTTTTAGGAGGTGACTGGTAAACACTAGATAATAACTTTTATGCAGCCCTAGCATTTTACTGAACAGATTTTAACTTTTTTCTGAATGTTACAGCCCAGTGATCCAACTTGTAAATTTATTTAAATGATATGCAAATGCATTCATTACCAGATGAATTAAAAAATATGATAACAGCAAATTCAAGAAAAAAAATTGCCTGAAATGTAAGGAAGCTTGAAGACAATGGTAAACTCTAGGGTCCACAATGCTTAGCAAGAAAGCTAGCAGATTTCTCAGAAAAGGTCTACCTCGTCCTCTCTCTGCTCCTCTGATTCTGAGAAGAACTTTGTTACAGGGATATTAAAGCAAACAGGTATTTAATAGTATTTTTCCAGATCTTCTGAGTCACTCTTTGACACTGCCTGCCATCCATCCATCCATCCACCCATCATTCATTCATTCTCCTGAAGGTGGATGCAGTGTGAATCTTTTCGATAAAGTCAGACTAGTTCATTCCACTGCTCACAGCCCTCCAGTGGCCCACATGGCCCTACATGATCTGGTCCCCAACTACCTCCATCCTGTTCACCTACGTACACTGCCCTTGTCTCATTCTACCTCTGTCTCACTACTGGTCAAACACACCAGCTGTGCTCTCTCTTCAAAGACATAGCATTTGCCAGTCCCTCTACCAGGAAACTCTTGCCTAGATAAGTCAAATCTCCTTCCCTCTATTCACACAGAGCATTTATTAACACACTACCACACTAGAAAAAAGATTTTTCTTGGGGCCACAGTGTTTTATTATGAAAGTAGAATTAAAAAAATTGAAAACAAATGATCCTTTCTATTTCAATAAGAAATTTATTTTTTTCAGGTGGCGCCTGTGGCTCAAAGGAGTAGGGTGCTGGCCCATATACCGGAGGTGGTGGGTTCAAACCCAGCCCCAGCCAAAAACTGCAAAAACCAAAAAATTTATTTGTTTATTTATTTATTTATTTTGTGCATGAGTTATATGCAACTCACATCGCACTGGAATCAATTTTTGCACTGTGCAACATGTGAATTGTATGTGACTCACAACATACTTCTCAATTTGTTCCTGATAATTGAGTTTTTGGTCACCCCACAAATATTGAGTTGTGCCTGGAGTGGTCCTTGGGTGGTCCTAGATGACAACAATGTCACATCGTCAAATACTACCATTACAGTTTTCAAAGAGCCACTAGGCAAACATTCAAGGGGAAATGCACATAGGAAGTTATAGTAATTGGCGAACTAAGTCCAGCACATGTGGCATGCTTGGGCAGGCTGCCTGGAGCAGGGTGACAGGAGGTGGGGGACATCTGCCAGTTGACGGTGAAAACAATGAGTGGAGGTTTCACAGTACGCAACCATGCTATGCACCTTCCCACCTATCCACCAATTTTGTATGCTCCATGAGGCCCTGGACTCAAAACTACTGTGAGTTAAATATGACTCACATGGCTGTTGTGCTTAACAATCATGTCCCTTGAGAGGTCACCCCTAACCACTAACCTAAGATAGCAGCCTCCATCATTCTCTCTCTACTCGTGTTCATTTTAATTAACAGCACTCATCACCAACTGACTTTGTATTAAACATCTCTATCTATCTATCTATCTTCTAGCTATCTCCCATCTACCGTGTATATATCTATCCATTATTTGCTTGTGTATTATCTATCTTCTCCATTGTACTTTAAGCTTCATGAAAGAAGGGGTTTTGGCTGCCTCATTCACTGCTGAGCCCTGCCTCTAGCATATAATAGATCCTTAATAAATATTAACTGAAAAAAAGCAAATGCATCCAGCAAGTTCTGTCTTAGGCCTTGTATGTAGGGAATAAGATAGACCCTGTTTCTGATCTCATAGTCTTGACAGCTTAGCTGGAAAAAAAAAAAACCAGTTATAATTTTAAGCATTCTGGGGAAAAATTATTTGGCCTCTGGTCCTAAAGGCTACCTGTTAACTTCAGGGGAACTCTAATGCTTTATTTGCTCTATTGTGTAGGAGGTTAAAAGAGCAAAAACCTACGTCCTCAGAAGTTTATTTAAGCTTTCTATTGGTTTTTTTTCCCCTCTGTGGTTTCATTTATCAGGCTATTAGGGGGGCAGAAACAACACAGTTGTCAGATGGCTTCCCTCCCAGTTGATATAAGAGAACTTGATATGTTTTCTTCTACTTCAAGAGTTATCTTGGCTGATAAATATTATCAGCGAAATAACTGAGTACCTATAAAACTGTACAGAAAACTTTATGTACAGCAAGGAGGATTCAAAAAAATCTATAATAGAGGATGCAATAACGATTAAACCTTATTGAGTACCCTGTATTCCCAGAACTATAAAAATAAATGTATTTAATATATCACGGTAAGCGGAGGGGTTACTATCCTTTTACAGAGGAGGAAACTGAGGTATGGAGGGATTGAGAACTTGCCTGTTGCTATGTTGTCATTCACATACAGAGGCGGGAGTGGAATGGCGCCCCTGGATGGCTCTTCTTTTCTCTTTCTTGAATCTCCTCTAACTTGGCTTTCGCATCTGAGGCAGGGGGGTGGTACTTCCATCTTAAGGCACAGTCTTTGTTTTCTTTCCCTCCCAGAAATCTCCCATCTTGGGGACTTTTCTGCTGCTCTGAGCTCTGCATGCATTGCCGTCCCGTGGTTCTCCTGTGTGATTGCTTTTGGTGCTTAGACTCTATGTGACCTTACTTTCCTCCCTATAACACTGCAAAGGAGAGAAATCTCTCTGTGGGTCTGTTCCAGCCTGATTCCAACTCCACCTTGAGTCAGACTTGAAAGTGAAAACTTCAGAACCGTAGGGTCTCTCAGTTACAGCCAGCAAATGTTACCATAGTGGGGAGAATTAACGCGTGCAGGGCTTCCTACAGCACGCCTCCCCGAGCCTGCTCCTTGCCCTAGTTCTAATCTTGCTGCTTTGGGATAAGGATCAGGCCACAGTTTCAGAGACAAAATAGCTTTTTGGCTGTTCAACATATCATGTGCAGAGAGAAGAGAACTCTTTTTTATTTTTATTTATTTATTTTTGATGCAGAGTCTCACTTTGTTGCCCCTGGTAGAGTGTGGTGGCGTCACAGCTCACAGCAACCTCAGACTCTTGGGTTCAAGTGATTATCTTGCCTCAGCCTCCCAAGTAGCTGGGACTACAGGTGCCCACCACAACGCCCGGCTATTTTTAGAGACAGGGTCTTGCTCCAGCTCGGCTGATCTTGAACTCTTGAGCTTAGATGATCCACCTACCTCAGCCTCCCAGAGTGCTGGGATTACAGGCATGAGCCACCACACCTGGCCCTTTTTAATTTTTTAATAGAGGTGGGGACATCCTATGTTGCCCAGGCTGATCTTGAACTCCTGGCCTCAAGTGATCCTCCTATCTCATTCTCCCAAAGTGCTGGGGTGACAGGCATGAGCCACTATTCCCAGCTGGGAGAACTCTTTAGTCTCATTGTTCTTGGTGAAGTACACAGAATTTCAGGTAACCCTGACTGGTATGGCCAATAATTGTTTACTGAAATAACTGGGCACATTTTTAAAGTCAACATAACAAGCTATTAAACTATCTCACCAGGCAATGCTGCTTGTCCTCACCTGGTTTGAAGCAAATATTCCCAGAGAAGAAGCAAACAGAATTCTCCATCTTCCCCACATTCTGAGACAACCAGTTTGGGGAAATGAAGTCTACTCCTTTCTAAAGCACATGGGTTAGTTACCAAAGCAAAACTGTACAGTAGATTTTTATCTTCTTTTCTATACAAGGTAGATAAAAAACACATCTGAGCAACCATGAGTGTGGAAAATTGCAGATAAAGATTAGAAATAGTCATGGGAGAAAATAAATGACAATAGGGAATTCAATGTCATGATAAACATTAATTATATTTAGAAAAAAATGTATTTCTAGTTTTTTTTTTTAAAATCAGTCTCTCAAAGTGAAATTATTCACATATATATGCATTATATATATGCATGATATATATATACATATGATATATATATATATATATACTATATATATATATACACACACACATATATATATAACATGATTCAGGCAGCTATTTATTTGCAGCCGAATTACAGTATCATGAATCTAAGAGCTCGACTATTTCAAAAATGTGACTTGTTCTATGCATCTGAATTTATAAAATCTTTCAGCAAAAAGAAGCCACTGGAGGTTGTCTAATCCAGGCCTTCTGATTCTAGGCTGAGAAATATTTAAGCCATCCAATAGATGATTACCTATTGCTTATCCTATTTTAAAGTCTTCCAGGGATGTAGAATCTCCAACATATTATTATTACCTGTTCAGATACTTATTTACACTTCAGTTGCTGGGTGGTTCTAGGTAATCCTGAGATTCAGGATTACTGGTGATGAGCGTAACAATGGTACCTCAGGAGTGGGAGTGTGATGGGATAGAAGAAACAAGGAATATTAGGGCTAGAAAAGGTTGAAAATGTTAAGGAATAAGTCAAACTCAGAATTCATTATCTGAGAAAGGAATAAAAAAGTATGCCTGGGAAAAATATCAGCCTGAGTAAATTCATTCCCCAATTTGGTGACTGAGAACAGAAATACTTCTATAGTTGATTCAGCTGATAAGGGTGCTGAGCAATTAAACACAAGTGGAGGAGGGCAGTCTGTGTTCCAGGTATCTCTTGCTGTTTCACAAACCACTCAAAAACACAGCAGCGTAAAACAACAACTTGTACAAGTTGGTGAGTTAGGAATTTAAGCAGAGGGCTCAGCTGGGTGATTTTTTCTATTCCATGATGGGGTATCAACAGAGGCCACTAGTAGTAGTCATCTGGCAAATGCAATGTTTTGATGAGTCAAAGATTCACTCACTTGTTAGTCCCTTGGCAAGGGGGCTGAAGGATAAGGCTCCACTGGGCCTGCCAATCACAACACCTGTATGTGTGTGCTCTTCAGCAAAAGGGTTCCAAGTATATAAACCTTTTACATGACAGTTTAGGGTTCCTAGAGTGTTTCTGGGGGAGCACAAGGAAGCTATAAGGCATGACCTAGCCCCAGAAGTTGCAGAATATCACTTCTCCTATATTCTGTTGGCGATAACGGATGCTAAGGCCAGCCCAGAAATAAAAGGAGATAAACTAGATTCTTCTCAATGGAAGAAATGGCAAAGAATCTACGGCCTTCTCTAATCTACCACAGTCTACAATAATCTTGCTGGACAAGCTTTTTAGGCCATTATGTCACAAAAGCAAAGATTGATATACCTAATTAGGATTAAAAGTTAAATAACAACTACTATGACTTTTTTTTTTTTTTTTTTTGAGATAGCATCTCAAGTTGTGGCCCTGGGTAGAGTGCCTTGGTGTTGTAGCTCACAGCAAGCTCCAACTATTGGGCTCAAACAATCCTCTTGCTCAGGCTGGTGTCAAACCCATGAACTCAAGCTATCCACCCACCTCGGCCTCCCAGAGTGCTAGGGTTACAAGCGTGAGCCACCGTGCCCAGCCTTATGACTACGTTTGTATTCAAGTAGAATTACAAATAAGCTAGTGGACTTGTGTAAGTTGTGTTTGTTCATGAGTGATCAGGGGCTCACCCAGTGAGAGAGAGTGAAGGTGAATGGAAAAAACAAACTTCAGCTCTTTCTGTCAATTGAACAAGTAGTTATTGAATTCTTTCTGGTCCTAATCCATAGTGTATGATAGAGACTTCCAAAAGGCAAAAATGGATCCCCCCCCCCCCCACCGCACAGCCTATACTCTGTAGTAGTAAATCAAATACAGTAGTAGGACAGAGTTGTAAAGATGCAGGGGAATTTATGAAATCTTGGAAATTCAGAAGACTTACGAATAAGAGTGTGATTAATCTTGACGGTTCAGCTTCAGAGGAAACTTCATGGAGAGACAACATCTAAGCAAAGTTTCCATGGGGGAGGAAGTATCTGTTCAAGTGCACTGGGCAAAACAAACAGAAGAGATGCATAAAAGCAGAGCAGCCTGGAGGACCCCGGTGTGGTGTGTGTGCGTGTGCACGCACGCTGGAAATAGCTTAATACGTTGAGCAAGGAGTGGGAGAAAATGTAGTTGGAGATGAAGGCAGGAGGCTTATATGTAAAAAGCAACCTTACATCTCATGTACTTGATTCCAGAAGTTAGCAGACGCTGTTGTAGGATTTTAAGCAGAGCTCTAATGTGATAAGATTTTAGGAAGATTTCTCCAGCTCATGATGGAGCAGAGAAGCAGACTTGACCAGGCCACCTCCCACTCGAAGTAACCAGCAAGTTAAAGGTGATTCAGCAATCATCCAGAAATCCTTTCTCTCAGCCAACTGAAATGCCTCTTGCCCTCACTCAAGCCCATTTTTTCCTGTTGGAGTCTTCAAATATTTGCTGTTGATGCATTAAGTTATACCTCTGGCTTCTCTGTCTCTCCCTGATATGAGAAGCCGTTCCTTCTTAATTTGCTAAGAACGTACTTCACAGCCCTATTCCCTGCTCCGTAGAATGTGTACCTGATGGGAGATACTGCTATTACAGCTTGAAGACCTGCCTCCCAAGGAGTTTTCAGAGATCAAAACAGAAAGAAATGCTTTTGCTCTAGCACACAGAACAGGTTCAAATCCTCGTGTGTGTGTGTGTGTGTGTGTGTGTGGTATAGTTTTTACTATCGAATTTATTTCAGCTTGACATTCTTTATGGTGTTGTTTCCTTCTACCATCTTATAAATCCTTCTTGGGCTAGAAACCACTTCCAAACACTTCAGTACCTAAAGCTGCGGAGCACTAAGCCTGTGAAATCTGGCCATCGTGGGACTGTTTCACATGTGGGGTTTGGTCTTTTTGTTAACATATGAAAATGTCTTCCCTCGGAACTAGAGAGGACTCTGTACGTATAATAAATACAGTCCTTCCTTGGTATCCTTGGGGGATTGGTTCCAGGACCCTTCCAGATACCCAAATTCACGGATGTTCAAGTGCCTGTTATAAAACAGAGTAGTATTTGCATATAACCTATGCACCCCCTGGCACAGACTTTAAATCATCTCTAGCTTATCTAGTACAATGTAAACGCAATGCAAATAGCTGTTATACTGTATAGGGAATAATGAGAAGAAAATATAAAAGGGAAAAATCTGTACATGTGCGATACAGATGCGACCATCCGCTTTTTTATTAATATGTGTTTTTGATACACAGTTGAATCCACAGATCCGGTGCCCATAAAGAGGGCCAACTATAGTTTTAAATGTACATATAAAAATGCTTTTATTGATTAAACATGAAAGTCTTGTCTGAAAGGGAGGCATGTGGAATTTTTCTAATTTATTTTTAAAAATAAAACATCTCTTTCAAAATATTGAGCTTAAGCCTCTGTGCAGACATCCGATACCTTTTGAAGCATTCCCTATCTCCCCCCAAATGTCTTAATTCTAGTTTTCTTTCATTGTTATAAAAATTGCTATATTTACTCTTCGAATTACCCATTATAGGAAAATAAGAGCAATGTGTCCTGTGTGGACAGATTGAACAAGCAGATACATGGGTCACTATGAAAGTTTTGAGACAGGCTACATTATGGTCCATTATTTCACGGTCAAGAAACACAGTGACCAGTGTCCTCTCTGATTCACCCACGCAAACTTTACCTCCTAGACTTATCAGGGTTGCTGGCAGGGCTTCATTTGTTTCTATCCATTCGGATTTTATGTTTCTTGATTTTTTACATGTCTCAAAACTTTTGTAATGACCCTATTAATTGTTTATAATGTATAATCCACTTTGAGAGAAGAGAGTGAAACAGCCAGTTCTGCTTAACTCAATAGGTTACCTGGCTAGGTGCCCATACTCAGTGATTAGAACACTGGCCCTGTGCACCAGAGGTGGTGGGTTCAACCCAGCCAGGGCCTGCTTAACAAACAACAACAACAACAGCAAAAAAAAAAACAAGTTATCTCAGTCCCAATGAGGAAGCACAGGTGTTTGATGAACTAGAATAGATTTATCCTGCTGGACACTTTTCTGTTTGAAATAACCTTGTAACTTACCCATTGAAAGTACCCTTTATTATATGAACAAAATGGCAAAAAATTTAATTCTTAATTAGGAGGCATTCACATCATCTGGTTCATATCACATCCTTTCTGCACACTGGGGTACTGCATTGTATATAAACAGGCATATTTACCTAGATAATTCCTTTCTAGCAAAGCTATATTTTACATAATTCCTATTGTGCTGTGCATGTAAACTCCATTTCCTGAATCTCCTATTCTTATATTTCATTCCAACACAATCCATGGAAAACTAAAGTATTATTTTGAAATTTAAGCTAAACAAATAAATAAAATGTTGCCCCTTAGAGCAATAAATATCAATTTCTGGCTTGAGCATTAGAATCACCTGGAAAGCTTTGAAAAAAAAATACCATTGCCTGTGTCACACTCATTGGTATTTTTCTTTCTTTTCTTTTCTTTCTTTTGTTAAATTTAATTTTTAATTAAAATCATAACTATACATTTATGGGGTACAAGTGATATACAATGTGGAATGCTTACATCAAACCAATTAACATCACCATCACCTCACTTTTTTTGTGGTACGACATTTAAAATGTACTCTTAGTCATTTTGAAACATATTCTTGCATCGCACACACAAGGCGAGATCCCACATACCCACTGATGTTTTTCTGAAAATATGCCAGGAGAGTCTCACATGCAGGCAGGTTTGAAAACCACATCACCAGAAGATTCTTTTGAGGTGCATGAGTTATGCAAAAAGAAATTTGAATAACTGTATTGGAAAAATATTTTCTTCGTGGCTTTACTTTATTTGAAGGTCTTAAATACTATGTGTAGTACTATATAAAAATTCCCAAAGGAACCAAATTAAACTTATTTTAACAGCTTAGCAAGAAACCCTTGTAAGCATGATACTCTATTAGAAGGGGAGAGAAGCTGATCTCAAGTACAGTAGGATTCACCAGAAAGCTACTGAATTAATCTCCAGGGCCTTGCAGACCCCCTTCCAAGGCCACAAGAGAAGATATGTTCATATATTTTTATAAGAACAAATCTGCAAAAAGTCATACAATTCATCCACCGCTATCTCTTTCCCCCATAATGTTCGCATCAAACTTTCCCCGAGTCTGGTGGTATCTGAGTAGTCAGGAACACTTTTGAGGCTTAGCAAAGAAAGAGCTGAATTGAAGACACATTACTTTGGTTTATAGAATGTATTTATATGCTTTCCTGTCAGTCCTGTGCATACCTAAGTGATTTCTAGTCATCCAGGTCTAGGAATGGCTTGCAGAAATCCTCTTACTGCCCCCTGGACTGATTCAGACTAGAGACATGAAATTTCAGGGCTGACAAAAAAAAAAAAAAAATCTCATAATGACATAGATGAAAAACTGGGTAATGAATGTTGTCCATTCAAAGAGCATTTGTGATTAGTCACCGCACATGAAAACTTGAAATGCCCTGAGGTCAGACATCTCATCTATGAAAGAAACTTAACAGAAGCTTTCCCAAATTCAACAATAATTCCAGTCATATATATGACATGACCAATCACAAACTGTTAAGATGAGAGAATCTTTTCAAACCTTTTAATAATGGATCTAATCAGCCATGCTGGAGGAAAGATGAGATTATCCTTTTATTTTTCTACATAGAAAATACTTTTCTAAAATTGTTGTTAAATGAAAAGTTAAAGAATGCAGGAGTAAAACCACAAAAAAAGCAGCGGGAGGTGTATCATAGGTAGGTCAGGAAGGTTTTTGTTGTTGTTGTTTATTTATTTTCCTAAATCTTAGGATTTTTTTTTATAATTTGATTTTTTTATTTCAAAGTAACATGAGGGTACAAATTTTTAGATTACATTGTTCTCACTTCCAAGGTAACATTGCAGTTGAAAAAGCACCCCTCTCAGCTTGGCACCTGTGGCTCAAGCGGCTAAGGCGCCAGCCATACACCTGAGCTGGCGGATTTGAATCCAGCCCGGGCCCACCAAACAACAATGATGGCTGCAACCAAAAAAAAAAAAAAAAATAGCTGGGCGTTGTGGCAGGTGCCTGTAGTCCCAGCTACTTGGGAGGCGAAGGCAGGAGACTCGCTTGAACCCAGGAGTTGGAGGTTTCTATGGGCTGTGATGCCATGGCACTCTACCCAGGGCAACAGCTTGAGGCTCTGTCTCAAAAAAAAAAAAAAAAGCACCCCTCTCCCAGGGGTCATGCTGTACACCCTGGCATTGTGCACATTTGGTGAGCTCCTTCCTTCCACCAATTGTCTTCCCCCTTCCCCTCTCCCACCTCTCACTACTCCCTTACTAGACTATATTTGTCTTTTATTATTCATATGAATATATAATTGTTTATATATTGGTTTCATAACAGTATTAAGTACATTGAAAACTTTTCCATTCTTGAGATGCTTTACTAAGAGCAATGTGTTTCAACTACATTTAGGTAAACATAAAAGATGTAAAGTCCCCATCTTTTTAATGGCTGTATAGTATTCCATGGTATACATATACCACAAGTTATTGATCTATTCATCGGTTCATGGGCATTTGGGTTGCTTCCACAACTTGGCAATTATGAATTGAGCTGCAGTAAACATATTGGTGCAAATATCTTTGGATTTTTGTTCTCGTAGGTCAGTGGTTCTCAACCTTCCAAATGCTATGGCCCTTTAATACAGTTCCTGTGGGTCACAACCCACAGATTGAGAACCGCTATTCTAGGTAGATATCTAATAATGGAATTGCAGGATCAAATTTGGAAGGTCAACTTTTAGCTCTTTGAGAATTCTCTATACTTCTTTCCATAAAGGCTGTATTAGTTTGCAATCCCACCAGCAGTGTAGAAGTGTTCCCTAGATTTTTCTTTTGAATGACCTTTAATTTGTTGGGATTTCTTTTCTTATTCTAAACAAACATTCATTTTCATATCTATTTGTATTTATAATTTGTTTTGCTTTGTTTTATAGCAGAGAGCCTCTCAAAACTGTATAAGCTTCATCCCCCACCTCATCCATCATTGCTTGAGGAAACTCATAAGTACTGGCCCATAATTACACTAGAAACAGTCATATGATTAAAATTCCACCTTTCTCCCAAATTAAAGCACTGGGTATCTAAGAAAAAGAAGACAAAGAGTGAGAAATATATGCTGATAGTAGGGGTAGACAGCTCAGTGGAAACAGAATATAAAGACAGAGATGCATTGGTCGTAAACATCAAGGGACTACACTATTAAGTCATTTTTATTATATTATATATAAACAATGGTGTGCAGCTTCAAAACAAATCATATTATAGTTGTATCATGACTGTCTGGCACCCAAGCAGAATCAACCAGACCAGCTAGGCCAAACAAACTACAAAGAGGGACATCAGCAAGTTGTATACCATAGGTGCTTCTGCCTTCCGTTACAGCCCATGGGCCTCTATCAGAGTATAAGGTGGGACACCAGATCGTCAGGTCCTTGGCTCTCACTTCCCCAAGGGTCTTTTTCAGCGTCAGCTTCTCCCTGGGCTAGTTATGAGTCTAGTGCTTAAAGATATGTATTTTTTGTACTACATGGAATGTAAATAGAAACCAACTTCTCCATCTGGCAACAATGGAGGGAATTTTGTTCATGTGCAAATTTTTGCCTTTTGTACTGATTTTTCTTTCTTTTTTTTTTTTTTTTTGAGACAGAGCCTCAAGCTATCCCCCTGGGCAGAGTGCCATGGCACCACAGCTCACAGCAACCTCCAAATCCTGGGCTCAAGCAAGTCTCCTGCCTCAGCCTCCCAAGTAGCTGGGACCACAGGTACCCGCCACAATGCCTGGCTATTTTTTTTGGTTGCAGCCATCATTGTTGTTTGGCGGGCCAGGCTGGATTCGAACCCGCCACCTTAGGTGTACATGACTGGCGCCTTAGCCGATTGAGCCACAGGCGCCAAGCCTGTATTGATTTTTTAACCTGAATTTTTTAACTATAAAAATAATATATATGTGTATATATATACATATAAACACGTATATATAAAGCATAATACAATGAAATCCCATTTTTCAAGTAAGTAGGGCAAGTGCCATATTTGCTTCATATCTCTCTCTCTCCATATCCATTTTTATTAAACTGTCACAAAGTTACAGACATCATGACACTTCATCCATAATACTTCAAAACATAGCTTCTAAAATCAGGACAGCCTCCTATATAACATGACACCATTATCATCTTTACAGACGTAATAGCAACTCCAAAGCATGGCCCACACAATCCACATTCAAATCTCCTCAGTTGTCTCAGGCATAACTTTTAGAGCTAGTTTTTTCCAAACCAAGACCTAATCAGGTTTTGTGCACAGCTTTTAGTTAATGTCTCTTTACTTGTTTTTAGCCCCGATGATATTGACTTTTTCAGACACCAGGCTCTGTATCTTATAAAATGTCTCACATCCTGAGTTTATCTGATTGTTTCTTAGCACCAATTAACTTGTGGCATTGTCCCCTGACTTTCCTGTAACAAGGCGATTAGATCTATACACTTGATCAGATGCATACTCCATAAGTGATTCCAAGTACTGACTTTGGAATATAATCGCCTCATAAGATGCAACTTTACTGTATTATCTCAACTCGTCTTCAATGGAGCCCTGAAATTTCTATTCAGGGCACTGTCATTATGAAGGCCTTCTTACTTCTGGGACAAATGTAACAGAAGCAAGGGGCTAAGAGAACTAGAGAGCTAAGAGAATACCTTGTAAACCTCAAAAACCTTACGAATCTTTACAAAACCTCTATTGAACATTCCAGAATGTCACCACACCTTGATGTTAGGAGTTAGGCCATTAGCCTACCAGCCATTCCATCTTACATCTCTCTGCTGGTTTACCCGTTCTCACCACTTGTCTCTAACCCCAAAGTATGAGGCAACCTCCTTTTGTTTAAGACCCACCCATTCTCTCTTTCCCTTAATCCAACTCCACACCTTCTCCCTACATTATTCTTCTTTTCTAATGTCCTCAGCTTCTTCCTCTCCCTTAAGTCACCTGTCCCTTAGATTAGGAATGTTCAAGCCTCTGCCTTCAGAATATATAATTCACCTTTGAATGCTATATTCCAAGTTGTGAGCTTGAGAAGGTCAAGTTGAAAGAAGTCTATGCTCATTATCTCTACTTTCTTACGTTTTCTCTCTCCCATGGCATTCTGGCTTCTGCCTCTACTGTTTCATTGGAAATGCTTCCGTCAGGATTACCAATGAACTCCATATTTTAAAAAATCACGAAAGACAGTTTTTACTGTCTTAGCAGCCAATGTTGATGACCCTGTGCTCTTTGAAATTCTTCTTTCCTCTGCTACTTGTGGCCACAGCCTCTCGTTTCCCCCACACCACTTAGCTCAGTCTCCCAGAGCATATATTCTCAGAAGGCCCAATAAACTGGGACATTTTAGAGTTCAAGGTGTTACTTTTACTCTCTTCAATGACACCATCTGTATTTTAATAACTTCCGAGTTTATCTCTCCAGAAGTGTTGACTGCTGCCTCTCCTCATGAAAGTCTCAGAGGCATCTTAAAATTGACATGCCCCAAGCTGAGCTCACCTCTTGCACTCACCTCCAAATTCTCCTTCAATTTTCCTCACCTCAGGTCCTTGTAACCACACCTTATGGCATCATATCTGAGACCAAGACCCATTTAACAGCATTGTTCACTCAGATGGAACTGAGGGAGGAAGAGTCGTCTAGGGTACAAAACAGAACCTGAATGTGGAGAACACTCACTATTTGTTGAGTGTTGAACTGTGCACCAGGCTCTGTATAGGTGCCGTTCACAGGTGACCCCATTAACCCCCACACCTCTGTGAAGACCTGATCACCTTCATTTTGTATATGAGGAAGCCACTGCTCAAAGAAATTAAGGAACAGGCCAAGGTCACCCAGACAGTAAGTGGCAGAGCAGCATTTAAATCCAGCCCTATCTTCCTTAAACGCCCTGAAGTACTCTGCTCTTCTCTTGTCCCCTAATTATAAACTGAAACCTCATGTCTCCCCATCAGCATAGTTCTTTTCCTCTTTGTCCTGCCCCAACATGGTTCTGAGGCACCAAACTCTCTGTGAGGTTGAAAGAGATGCAATGATGTCATCCTATTTGGCTTCAAGGATCAGCATGTGATTGGCAAAACAGAAAGTTCCTCTCAAAAGGTAAAGATCGGAAGGGTTTCTGACCTGCCCGGAAGGGAAGGTTCCAGTGCTCTAAACCAACAAATAGGGCCAGGTGCAAGTTATGTGTTTCTCCAAGGCATCTGCAAAGTGGGGTTATCTAGTGAGAGAATAAGACGTATATACGCCCCATACTTTGGAGAGAATTGAGAGAAGAGAAAGAACAGAACACTTTAAGAATTCCATCCAGGACCTTCTATCTTTTGTAAATTAGTATTAATGGCTTCTCATTTGAAAATTATCAAGCTGAGAAGCAAGGGTCAAAGGAAGCCATACCATCTGTTTACTTCAAGAGCCCTTGCATGCTTGAGAGAGAATTTCCTTTAGTGTATGTGCCCTTAGGGTTATGACTTGTTCAGTGCAATCCAAGTCCACACACTCACACTTTTTAATGACTTCCCTACCCTTTTTTCACTTTTCAACATGAATTAAAAACATTCTCATGTGAGATATATCTTAGCATCACCCTAGTTTCCAAGTAAGACTGTTTAAAGGGAAAATTTCCAAACGATTCAGGCCATTCCTGCCCCTGGGGATCTTACATTCTGCTGCCTCATGATTTTTACATTCCACTGAAAAGCAGGGTAAAATTAGGGAAGCACAGATAAATGCAAGTTATAAATGCCGTGGGAGGGGAAAAAAGATTGAGATGGAGAGATTATTTCTCTAAAAGAGGTGAAATTTATCTATATGTGGATGACTTGACTTTATAGAAAACGAACAGCTTGTACTTAATATCAGGCTTGTTCTAAATCTCACTGTCCCTTACTATTAACTCTGGGAATGCAAATGCACTCCCCGCCCCACCCCCGGAACTCAGGGGCCTTGACTTCTGATGGTATCCACCCTGTCTTCACTTCTGAGGCTTCTTCACAGCTCCGAAACCTACAAAATCCTCTCTTACCTTAAAAATAGGCAACCCACACAACCTATGTTGACCTTCATTTATTTCCCTAGTTCCCTTGTCAACCAAACATCAGGCTGTGTTTGCTCTCTCGTCCCTAATCTCACTGTCATCTGGCTAAGGTCACCAAATACCCTCCCATCCTCATTGCCAGATCCTGAGGACATGGCCAAATCCTTAGGTCACTGCCCACTCAGGCCACTGTTGAGCCTCTTTCTTGCAGTATTAGAACTTCTGACTCATTCCTGTCCTTACAAGCTCTTCTTCCTGGGCCTCTGTGATGCCCCCTTCTCCTTCCCCTCTACCTGTCATATCACCCTTTTCTGGTTTATTGTCCTTTCCCTTGATATTAAATACTCATGTGTGCTAGGATGCTCTCCCTGCTCTCCTTCTTGTCTCATGCTACATAATTTGCTGGATAGCCTCTGCTAAGGTCTCAGGTACAGAATAAATGTTGATGACCACCCAGCCTGCGTCTCTGGATCTCATCTTTTGAGCCAGAGACTTTGGGTTGAATTCTGGTTGCACCATTTATTGGCTGTCTGGCTTAAGCACCAAAGATCTATCCTCTTTAGACATGATAATAAAACCTTGCTGGTAAGAGGACTGTGAAACGTGCTGGAGTCAGGATCACTGCCCTTTCTTAGCCAACTCAGACCTGAAATGAGTGAATCCAGCCACACCATCTTCGTGGATCTTCCTCCACTTTAAATTCAATAATTCAATGATAAAAGTTGAATGAAAAGGTAGAGATGTATAACTGGGCCCTCCTTGTGTTGCTCAAGGGATTGCTTACTATTATCTACTAAAAGGAGGTGCCAATCCTATCAAATGTCTAGAAAGAATCTCATCTAAATCCACGCAGGAGGAGAAAGGGATTTCTCATTTTATGGACTGGGAAGGGGTCAGATGCGTCCGTGAATTATGCTCACCTCATGACAATACTTAGTGGGGTGAAAACCACTGCAAAGGGCAGTGCCCCTCACATCCTTCTGGAAAAGAAAGGGTCAGCATTTCTTTCACAAAAGCAGTACTCAAAGTGTGTGCTTTACAAAGAGTGAAAAAACAAACGTGAGAGATACCAACCACACCCCTTGGATCCACTGGTCCTATTCTATCTAGGCAGAAACCCCAGCTCCTCTTAGAATATTGCATTAGAGGGTTTCCGTCTACTCTGTCCCTAGGGTCTTCCTATGGGTGTTCCATCATTCATTCATCCTAAAGAGTCGCACCAATTCATTGTCAAGTGACTGCTGTGTCTGTTCCCATGACTGTGCTAAGTATTGGAGATAAAGTGGAAAATAGGATAGACATGATCCCTGTTCTCCAGAAGATTCATTCTGATGGGGAGAGAGGAAGAACTTAATGCATAAGGTCCAAATCCTGAGAAGGAGCTGGCCACACCCAGACTAGGACAGGCACCCTCCAGACTGAAAGCCAAAGCCAGGGCAGAAGCAGATGCTGTCTTCAAGGAGCTGAAAGCAGGTAGCTTTCTGGAGCCGACTGAGGGAGGACAGAGAAGAAGGTGATAAGAGAGGGCCTAACTGAGCATTTGCTACTATGCAAGCCATTCTTCTAGAAGCAGTGAATTTAGTGTTGCTAGAACTTTCCACAGTATTTCCCAAACAGTGTATCAAGAAATCCACTTAAGAGTTGTGATCAACATTGCTTAATGATCCAATAGATTTAGCCAGAATAGAAAATACCAGATTGCATGGCACCAGGTAAGGATGAATATTATTTGTGGAACCTGCATTTCACTGGTGCATTCCTGTGTAAGTTCAGGGTTTCTCTCCCTCAGCACTGCAGATGCTCTGGATGCCAGTTTTTTGCTGCAGAAGCTATCCTACCATGGTGGTTTAGTAGCAGTATTCCCGACCTCTCCCATATGCCCATGACACTCCCTGCACCTTCAGCTGGGACAAATGCCTCTAGATATTGCCAAATACCTCCTGGCCAAGACAATCTCCCCCACCAAACCACTGTACTAATCATAAAATGTTTCAGACAAGGAATTATGCTCTTAAAATGTTGACAGCCACCAGATCACAGGATGTGTCCTTGTATCCTTTCACGCCCCTTCTCCCCCATTCCTCACTCTGTACTCCTTAAAGAAGTGACTTCCTCCACTCTGCACCCTTCTCCTTCCATCTCATCTACCAGCTCCTCCCACCTCACCCCTACTTCATCTTCTCTACCTCTCACCTCCAAATCAAGACTAAACCAGCTCTCTAAATTGCCTTTTGGAAATCTAGGAATTGGGGCCTAGACAGGGCCCTGTGGGAGAGGGTGGCAGCATCTGACTTAGGCTGCACACACCTCCCAACACACTGTGCTTGATTCACAACTGCCAAACAGATGGGTATTTCTGGACTCAGAGTGCCTGCCTGCCCACCCCCCCTTCCTTCCTTCCCTCCCTCCCTACCTCCCTTCCTCTTCTCTCCTGTCTTCTCTCCCTTTCTCTCTGTCTTAAACTCCTAGTCTTCCAAATATAAGGTAGATGAAAGAACTCAGAGGCACTATAACAGGGGTGGCTAGCCCAAGGATGACCTAGCAGGTCTTATTCTCCCCTAGTTTCCTTGCTTCCCCTGACCTGCGAGGCCGGTCTGCTCCCTGCTGGGTACATCTGCTGTCTCCTGCCCACACGCCCCTCCACCTCCCAGGCTCAGTTATAGACTCCTCAGTCCTCCAAGAGGCTGCCATGTGACCCTGCATGGCTGTTTTCTTTCCTCTCCTGCTGTCCACACATCCACCATCACGGTCCCTTTCTCTGAGTCCTGGTCTTCACTCCTTTCCTACAAACTAGAACCTTCTCCTTTTTCCTAGTCTCAACGCGTGCCCTCAGCTTCCCTCCGCCCCTGGCCTGCCCACAGTCTGTAGTCAGGATTTTCTCTGTCTTTTCCCCTGGAATGAAGCTTTCTCTGTATCTCCCTGTTTATCTCCCATAACCACACTCAAACACACACATATACACACACGGATACTTCCTGACGCTAAATATTGGATAGGGGAATATTTCTCCCTAAATATTCCCCTCTAGAATATTTCTGTATATTAGGGGAAAATTAAGCTGACACGAATAGTCATTCTTCTCAGGAACTTTTTAAAAATGCCAGTCTGTTCCACCTTGCTTGCTGGTTTATCTGTAGCCAAGCAGGAATTTGTAGAGAGGATGCCAGTCACACCTCTCCAGTCCTGGAGAGTTCATTGTGGCCAATCGATAATTTTTTAAATAGGGAAATATCACCAGCGACGCAGGTGGCACAGACTCTTCAGCTCTCCAGCTAAACCCTAGAACATGCTTGAGTTTATGCTGAGTTTTTCCTGGCTTTGTCCCACTGCCCCGACAACAGTACCATTAGGCAGACTTCTCTGTGTTTCTCCTTCGCCTGTGGGAGAATGGGAAGTCTTTCAAATGGGCCACACTTCTAGCCATTGTGGTGCTACATTTCTCCCCCAGGACCCACTAGATGATAATGACACTGCGGTATATCTGCATATCTGCGTAGGCTTTTCAGAACATTTGCACTCCTGATTCCCTTAACAAGCCCCCAAGTAAGGGAAAGAAGGCAGAATAAGAAATACACACGCACACACATACACAACTTTAAATAACTAACTACTACAGCTGGGCGCCCTTCGGGGTTTCATATGCACGATCTCATTTAATCTTCACAGAAGCCGTACAGAGCTGCTATGCTGATTCACATGCATAAAAAGGAGGAAATCGGGACTTACCCAGCTGGCGCACAGTGGAGTCAGGTTCATTCTCTCACCTCTTTGATGGTGCTCAGAACACGCTACCCTAAAATATGGCACCTTGGCATAGGGAGTATTTTAAGTTGAAGGAATCTGAAAAACCACAGGAACAGAATGGTCTCTCCGATCTTCTCCCACTCCTCTCCTCTGAAGTAGGTCATAAAATCTTGGAACCCTTTTCTGCTTTTCTCCCTTGTTGCAGGTCATAAAATGTCAGGCGAGGGATGCCCTTCCTATACCAGAGGAAAGGCACAAACTCATCTCTGAAGACTCTGGGACATGGAGAAGAATCTGTACAAACAAACCTTGCTCAGCCTCCCCCCCGCCCCCGTTTATTACCATTAGATTGTGCCCCTTCATTCTCCAATAATAATTCTCCATGATGGTGCATCTCCTCATCAAACCTTATGTATAAAAATGCACAAGTTGGCCTATAATCCTAGTACTTTAGGAGCCCAAGGCAGGAAGATTGCTTGAAGCCAGGAGTTTGAGACCAGTCTGGCCACATAGTGAGACCCCCATCTCTACATAATTCACATACCTATATATAAAAAGCAATTACTTGAGTGTGGCGGTTGCCACCTGTATTCCCAGCTACTGGGGAGGCTGACATGGGAGGAACACTTGAGCCCAGGAGTTGGAGGCTGCAGTGAGCTATGATCATACCTCCTTACTCCAGCCTGGGCAACTGAGTGAGACCCAATCTCCAAAGAAAGAGAGAGGAAGGGAGAGGAAGAAGGAGGAAGGGACGGAAAGAAGAAGGGAGAAAGGGAGGGAGGAAGGAAGGAAATATACAAGTTTACCTGTTTGAGTCTTGAGTTTCTTATGAAGGTTCCCATGCTACACAAAACTGATTAAATAAATGTGTAAGTCTTTCTCCTGCTAATCTGTATCAGTTTTATGTTTCAGATCCAGCCAGAGACCCTGAGAAAGTTGAGGAAAAACTATTCCTTCCCTCGTGTTTCTTGCAACCATGGAGAGACAGCTGAGACACCACACTTGCTGTGGAGCCCTCAGATCAAACCCTAAAAGAACTGACAAAAAGCAAATGAAGGTAAAAATCTCACCAGGGTCAGCCCTCCTGGCTCTGTGTCCGCAGTGCCTGGTCAGGAGAGGAGGGTAAACATTTCTCCTTGTTCCTTTCTTTCCAAATTTAGATTTGGGGACAAAAAATATTCATTTGGACTATGACTCTGACAGCTTCTGCGTGATTGATGTAAAAACTACATTAAGTAAATCTATGTGCTCTTCTCTTGTTGGTCTGTTTTTAGTTACAGGGCTTCAGTTATGAACCTGGAGGTGGGTGAGAAAAAGGTATCTTTTTTTCCCCTTCCACACATTCAGCGGCTATTTGAGACCTGTGAGCCAAGCACTGTGCTAGGTCCTGAACTCCATGGGATCTCTGTACTAAGGGAGTGAAAATGATATCATTTAGAGCACAAGGTTGCTCTGACATACACACAACCTGCATTACAAGCAGTGACCAGAAAGATAACTAAGACCACCCTTATTAATTTCCAAACAATTCACACATAGGTGACACAAAAAGAATAACGAAATATGTACCATGGTCATCAAGGGTTTTGTCAGAAATCCCTGTTTTCAATTTTCTGCCTTCCATGCCAGGTAAAGCCTCCTTCATGAAAGAATAACATTTTTTTTTTTTTGCAGTTTTTAGCAAGGGCTGGGTTTGAACCCACCACCTCCAGCATATGGGGCCAGCACCCTACTCCTTTGAGCCACAGGCACCGCCCTGAAACAGTAACTTTCTAAGCTCCTGTTTAATGCATCTCAGAGCAGAGACGCCTGTCAGTCATGGCCCAGGCTCAGAACATAAATGCAAAACTGACTGCCTGGCCCAGTTATCCACGCTCCTAGGAGGCCACCCTGGCCTGCATTTGCCACCCCACCAAGGGCTGCACGTTTTTTTGTGTTAACCTTTCCTGTTAGGACACACACAGCCCTCCGCTGTGCCTGTCACTTTCCAGCCTGCATGCCTTTCTCTTTTGGCCTGGGGGGAAAAAAGCCAGCTGAGATAGTTGCCCTACTATTATTGTTATGGGGAAGGAAATGTCTCTCAAGTGGGGAAGAGAGGTGAGCAGAGCGTTCCACGTTAACCACTTTAGAGATGCAGAGAAGGCGTGCTCCTGCGTGTCCTCCCACTGGGTCCCCACACGCAGAAGCACTGCCAAAGGGAGTCAACAGCATTTGGATCCTATAAAGAAGCTACTTAGAACCGCTAATGTGGAGCAAGATAATGAAGGGAGGCCAGGAAGCGCTCGGCAAAGTGATAATAGGGAAATTATGACATCTGTGGCCCCATTTGGTCTCTAGTCAATAAAGCACACAGCCCAAATAACTCTCCCATTTCCCCAGAACTGTTGGAAACAGGGCTGGTCCCACTAATGGGAAAGGTTTGTAAAAATCACATATAAACATCCGTGTTCCAGCGCACACTCAGGTCAACCTGGCATCACCCCCCCCCCAACCCTTAACAATACAAGCACCAAGGTAATCGTAGGGTGCTAATTCATAGACCTCATGCTTTATACAGAGGGTGCCAAAAATATATATATATATACACATTTTAAGAAAGGAAAAAAACTGTATTAAAATACTAATTTTAATTAATATTATAATACTCAATATAGACCAATAACAAAAGATGAATGTGAAGTCATGTTGAGTACCTCTTGTAATTTCAGCAATCAAACATGCCTTGATATTACAAATTTGATAGCTTTTTTTCCCTTTCCTAAAATGTATATACATTCTGTTGGCACCTTCTGTATATACATATTTGCCTGCTTCTGTGGCCATTTTCCAGACATATCTGTATGCTATACAGGATTGTTTTCTTCCCTGTAAGCCTTAACTTAAAAGGAAAGGGCTTCTCTCTTGAAAACCACATTGCAAACATTCAACAGAACTTTTTGAGAATCTAACATTTATGTCTCTCTTTTCTGACCTAGCCTGAGAATGAGGCACTTTTCTTCTATTGAGAGAGGAGAGGAGCTTTCTCAGCTCAGGGTGAGTGAGTTAGGCACAGACAACAGTGATAGAGTCATTGAAAGCACTAAGGGAAGGCTGACTGACACACTGCAAGCAATCCTTTTTTCCTTTTTTAAAGAAGTTTCATGGCATTGAAATGAAAGCCTTTAGTAAAGAAAAAAAAAAAGAGCACAACTCAAATGCAAAGACTTGGGGTTTGGAAGAGTGAATAAGTCAATCATTTTAGCATGAATGTGCAGAACCAACTCTTCATTCCTAAAGATCAAAACAGGAGTAACCTGGTGTGAGCAGTCTTCCACCATCATGACATCTCTGCAAATGCGTCCTGGGAACAGGCTAACCGTGTAAACGAAAATGAGGATGGTTGTCATATAACTTCTAATCAGCTACACAATCATAATATTTCTTCACCTGCAATATGAATTTTATTTTAATCAGCCATCAAAGAAGAGAGACCTCCACTTTAAGGTTCTGTGCCTTTAAAACAAAATGTACATTGAATGGTTTCCTTTTATCCTACCAATCAACAGGAGGCAATTCTTGAAGAGCAGCACCAGCTTCGGAATACAAGTGCTCTCTGTCTCAAATTCAATATAGAATGTAATTCTTCATAGAACCACTGCCCAGAAAGCTAATAAGGATACACCTAGAACTGAAACTGTTACTGTGAGTGCATACACGCATGCGCGCCGGAAGTAGGCCTGAGACTATGCCCCTGTTGAGTGCATACACGCATGCGCGCCAAAGTAGACCTGAGACTATGCTACTGTGAGTGCACACACGCATGCGCGCGGAGGCACATACGCACATACCCCACCTTTACTTACAAACTAGTCTATCACATGCTGGAATATATTTCACAAAACCAAACCAAACAAAGACTGTATGGAGAAAGGATTTATTAAGCAAAGCACATAAAAAGAGCCTAATATTAAACCAGGAAAAGGGATATTAATACATTCAACTCACACATACCTAATAAAGGCTTCATAGCCAGGAGATCTGGAGAGAAAGTACAAAGGAGAGAGGACACAGGAGGATACAGCACAGAATGTCTGACTTGTGTGAGTGACGACAGCCATTTTATCTAAAGGGGTTATCAGGAACAATTTCATAACGGAAGCACATTTTATTGGTGTCCTCTCACACTGCAAGAAGATTCCTGGGCTTATTGAGAAAAGCATTCTGATGATGATAACCTTATTAATCCATGTACTTTTCCATTCCAGATGAGATTTACAAAATGGTGGTTTTATAAATCTCTGAGAGCTCAGCTTCAGAGGTGGACAGGGAAATGGACCACAGAGGGCTGGGTGTGGAAGACAAGTCCTATATTAGAGTAGGCATTGAAGAGTCAATACCAGGAGATGGTATCAGACTAGGAAACAAAGAGGGAAAGGCTGATGGGAGTCAGGAAATAGAAAGAGTAAACAATCGCTATAAAGTAATCATTTCCCAAGAGAAAGGAATGAAAAACTATTAGTTTGACGAGATCTAGACACAGTTGTAGACAGTTTAGGGAGAAAATGCAAAGGCTGAACAAGGATACTCTGGTAGCTTGAAAGCTAAATTTTGTTTGACTTGAACAATTTGTTTAACTTAAAATTCTTCATGTTGGCAATGTGGGCTGGGCTCAGCTGGGTAGTTCCTCCACTTCAGGTTGATCTTTCTGTGTCAGCTGCAGTTTGGGTAGATGACTTCTATAATCTTGGCCAGGTACTGTCACATCTCTAGACCAACACTGAGCTGACTCCACTCTGGTCCTTATGGTCTCTCATCCTCCAGTAGGCTAGCTCAGGCTTGTTCATATGGCACATTGGTTATGGTTGCAAGAGAGAAGTAAAAAGAAGCATACACAAGAACTTCACACAAATGAACCTTACCACTTCCACTTCATTATATTTTCAAAGTAATTAACAAGACCAGTCTGGGTTTAAAGGATAAAGAAATCAATTTCAATTTTTGATGGGTGAAGCTGCAAAGTACCATGGCAAAGGGGAGTAAATATTGGGAGGCATGAGCAATTGCAACCCTGTTTGTAAGCAGTCTCCCACATTGTGTAATGAAGCCTGCATTTCTGAGAGCCAGTAATCATCTGAATTCATGTTAGAGATATACCCTCTAGATGACCATAGTCACTATGATTCCTGACACTCTTTGCTATATTTCTCCTGTTATAACCAGACATCCTGATACATTTACACTTCTGGATTGTTCCTTATCATCTTTTCATTTTAAAGCCCTCTTACTAAGTCAGTAGATGGGGGAAAATGTGGGCTAACAAATCCTTCCCATTCCATTAAGGTGAGCCATCCTTTTGATGTATCTTTTCTTTCCCCTTATAACAGAAAATATTTTATGATCATTTCTTTTGATCCCACTTGCTCTAATATAAATGCTGACATATAAAAACAACAGATATCATTGTGAGGGCACAAAATGACTCACAAAATTTCTTCTCAAAGGCATCACAGCCCATGTATGGCATGTAAGGACCTCAAAACTAAAAATGTATGGCTGATTAGTCCTACAGTAGCAAAACTCTGTCCACCAATGAAGAGAAGAAGGGCTAAGCACATTACCAAACACTTACAAAATTCCCTAAACTAGAAAAAGAAATTATTCTGTTCATGAGTTTCCTGGCCATCCTCCCCTTCTACAGCTAGCTATTTCACTTGTGATTTTAGGCAGGGAAATTAACTCCTGTTATATTCATGATCTGGCCATGGAATCCCTTCTTCAACTTGAGTTCTTTCTCTTCTGTTGCTCTCATCTCCCTGTATAAAAATCTTAACCATCTTTCAGATTCAGTCACAAGGCCACCTGAATCTTCCCCTATTTCTCCCTCTCCCCTGTAACTCATGCTTTATACCTTCTGCCTATTCTGCCTAATTTTATAGTTAATTATATACTTATTTCCCCCCCCCATTCACTAACTACCCAGTAAATTACAATTGGAATCATGCCCTTCTAATGTCTAGGATAATGTTTAAGTTGTAGATACTGAGAGAATTGTCACTAGAATAAGTGAATACATGATTTCAATCTTGGATGAATAGCAATGAATTAAATCCAATCTTATATTAATGTACACGGTACTTATTTTTGTTTCAAAACATTTGTACATGTATTATCTCATTTTATTCCTCACAGCAACCATAAAGCTTTGGTAAGAAGATTAGAACTCCACTTTTGGATTAAGACGTGGAGAATCCAAGTATTAAAACTGTGTATCACTCAGTTAATGAGTGACTGGGTTAGGATCAGAATCTAGATCTCCTGGCTCCTAGTTTAATGTTCTTATTTCTCATGGACTCAGTGATGGCACTCAAGTTTTATAATGAAATACAACCCAAATGGTATTTTGGGAGGTAGTTTCCATGAAGCCAAGGTTATTAGGAGTCCATAATGCCTCAAATATGGGGAATTCTTGAGTTGGTGCTATAGGTGTCCACTTGAGCAAGCAATGAAGTGCTCAAAGGTCCTTCTCACACAGAAATTCCCATGGATAGTTAATCTTTAGTGAAGTAGAAATGAAAAGCTGCCAGTTTCTAACTAGTACCTTCTGGCCTTCATTAACCTAATTATTTTTTCTAATTAAAATAGATAACAAAACTACTAAAGCTTGCATATAGCTGGTTACCATTCTTTGATTTGAATGATTCCTAAGCACAGTCTTGAGATAGATTGACACACCCATTTTACAAATGAAAAAGTTGTAGTGGGAAAGAAATGTCTTCTTTCTTATAGCCAGGTTCATAGTCTTCGTTTCAAGATGGGTTCCATGGTGTAATGGTTCATAGTCTTCATTTCAGACTAAGATCCTGATATGAAAGGCAGATTAACAAGAGAAAATCATAAATTTTACATGACATGGAAACCTTCAGAAATGAAGACCCAATAGAAACAGGAAAACTAGTGTATGCTAAGTTTGATGAAGATGTGCCTACTTGTAGAGAATAATTGGACAAAAGGAGTATGATCAAGTGATAACAAAAGGGGGGGGGACTCAGTGAGGTCTATTTGTTCAGATTCATCTGTGTCCTTGTGTTTTCACAGATAAAGATATACCTTTCTTCTGAGTAAACAGGAGATACCTCTTGAGTGAGGGCTTATTGCATGCTTCCAGGAAGAAGGGTGGGAGAAGTTCAAAAAGTGACCTTCCTGTTTCCGCTGTTTTCCAAATACCAAGGTGTCGTATTCTGAGCTAGTATTCCCTGAACCCCAATAAAGTCAAGGCATAAGAGGCTAAATAACCTGGCCCAAAGCCACATAGTTAGACAATAGCAGAATCAAGACTTAAACCCAGACATCCTTGAAAATCCCGCACCAACCATTCACTGGATATGAATCCTTTCTAATATTCTTCTCCATAAAGATGTCAATGCAATTTAGAATATTCTGCAGGAAATGAGCTCACTCTTCTCTGCTCTTTCTCCCATCACTATCCCTCCTGCAGTCACTGATAACAACAGCTTCACTCCTTTGGCCAAGCAATGTAATAGTATCTACCTTCAGACCAATGAGTGAGGCAGTTAGGAATACTGTCTTGGGAGTGAAGTGTGTAGATCTAAACTGTGACCTGGCATTTTATAGCTGTGTGACTAGGGACAAGTTAGTTATTCTAGTCTTCTTTATTGGTAAGATGAGGCTGAAAAATTAAGTGCTTCTTGGGCTTGTTGTGGGGATTACATGAGATAATTTCTGGAAATAATTTGGTATAAAATTTGACAGATAGTAATGATCAGGTATAGGGAACACTATTCTAAAATCTCGTATACTGAGAAAACCATGAAGGCAAAAGTGTCACTCTCCAGACTTTCTCCTGTCTTTCTCCCTTAAAACACAGTCATAAAGAAATCTTCTGATCTACTTTCTCTGAAGGTAGATCCTAAGAGCCTCATGGGACAGATGTCCTGCCATATAAGTAGAGCAAAAGAATGAAAGCACAGAGATGCTACGAAGTATCTGAACATACAGGCCTTGTTCATAGTTTCCCCTGGTTTATTACCATTAGATCAGATTCATTTTGTTCTCTAATCACACCCTTAAATGATTTTCCATAAAAAAATACACAGTTCTCCCTGACTGTTTGGGTCTTTGTTTCAGGACTTTCTCATGTCATGGAAAACATTGGTCAAATAAATTTGTGATGCTTTTCTCTTGTTCATCTGTCTTCTGTTATAAGGATGTCAGCCACAAACTTTGCAATGGGTGAGGAAAAGATACTACTTTTTCTTCCCTACAGTAAGTTCTCTATAGCATTGGTAATGATGATGACGGCAATGATACTGTTGATGCATTCATAGGAAGCTACTAGCTTATGAAATGGAATACCAATTTTCTGCAAAAAAAAAAAATAGTACCAATCACTCATCTCATTTGTCATTAAAGCAGTGATCACAGAATGAATGTGTAAACCATAAAATGATTGTTTTAGGTAGATTAGGGGATTAATGGTATGTGAATATTTGTCACTGATTCATTTATTCAATGGCTAGATAGACATATGACTGTTAGGAACTAGTGATGCCAACATGAACAAGACGAAGACTTCCAGGAAACACACAATTTCGAATAGAAAACATCTGGCAGAGGGTAATAAGTAATATTTATTAAACATAGCACTACGGGTTAAGAACTTCACACACGCTTAATCCATATTAAGCCATTTAATACACAGTGATCCTCGGGATTAAGTCCATTTTACAGAGGAGGAAACTAATTAAACAACTTGCTGGAGATCACGCAGCTATTTAAGTGTCAAAACTGAGACCCAAACAAACACGGGGAGTCCAACTGAGAAGTCAGAACCCTCTAATAACTACTCTCATTATCTCTCTATAGGGACTCAATTAGCACATCTTGAAATAAATGAAGATTTGTAATGCCAGAGATAAAGCCTTGAGCAGAAGTGTTCTTAAGTTGTGAAGAGGTAAAGTCAGTAGGAATGGTCTCTCTCTCTCAGTCTAGGATGGGGAACACGGATGCTCTGACACAACAGAGAGGGTTTCACAGCAAGACATTAGGAATATAAACTAAAAATAAAGTCCTAAGCCTCCCCTCCTGCCACCTACTGAACAGCCCTCCTCTGGGCCAAGAGGGCCACAGCAAAACCTTAAAACTGAGGATATTGAACTTGTCTCTGAAGAACAGACTTCCTCATCTTAAAGTAAAACATTCCAGTCCGGTAGACAAAGCTTTATTTCTTTAACCAATTACCAATCAAAGAATCTTTGATAACCTGGAAACCCTTCCTTCAAGATGTCTCCCACCTTTTCAGGCCAAATCTTCTAAGTATTAATTTACAATGTTACCTGCAATTCCTGTCTCCCTAAACCAAACTGTAACTTGACCACCTCCAGACCACTTACTCAAGGCTTCCTGGCTATGCCTCCCCAGGCCCATGGTCACACCTATTTTGCTCAGAATAAACCTCTTTGAATTATTTTACATACCTTGGGTTTTGTTTTGTTTTGTTTTTCATTAGTAGGAATATTCCAGGTGACCAAAGAGGAAAAAGGGCATTTCAAGGGAAAGATACTGCATCTGCAGAGATTCAAAGTCGCCATGGAAAAACACAGTTAGGGACCCAACTTAGGAAGCCTGTGATTTTTCCCTCAATATAAAAATGGGATCAGGGATCTCCTACTAAAGTGGAGTCAGGGGCCCGTCATGAAAGAGAACCCAGGGATCCCTCCATCTGTCTCATTCACGCTAGCTATGAGGTCCTGGGGGGAGGGGGTGTCCCACCTCCCACACAGCCCCCTGTGCTTAATATGTATTAACAGGCAGTGAATGAGTGAAAAATGTTCCTCCCCCAACTAGAAACAGAAGTGGAAACAGAGTCTCTGAAGCAAAGTAAAGGTAGACGCTGGTGGAGCTGGGGGTAAGGGAAGGAGCAAAGCGAGGAAAACAAAATGCCAGGGGCCAGGCTCCTCCTTATTCAAATTACTACTAGAAGGTGTTCTTCCCCCAACGATTTTTCCTGGCCCCAGGTCAGCCAGCCTGCCCTTGCTGCTCCTGTTCGACTCCCTTTGCTTCTAACAAATTATTTCCTTCATCATTTACACTGAAGGGAAGGGAAAGTGAAAAGAAAAGAGAAGAAAAGCTCTGTCTGCATCCCCCAAAGCACCTTCTGTACCCATCTAAACCATTTGCCCCAGTAGCAGGTGGAGGCTTCACTTTTAAATGCAGAGCAGAAAAACAAAGCCACTCAGAGATGCTGATTGTAAGGCTGGGAGCTCTCAAAGGACGGCTGGAGGATACATCTACATTTCAAAGGAAAACCAAACTGCATCACTCTGGGTTTTTCTAGGAAGACCTGGCTTAAGAAATCTAGTATGGTGGGGTTAGAGGAGACCAGCTTGGACAACAGGGCGAGACCTTTGTATTTACAAAGAATTTTTAAAATTAGCCAGGTTGTGGCGGCACACAACTGTAGTCACAGCTACTCCAGAGAATTGCTTGAGCCCGGGAGCTGGAGGTTATCGTGAGTACAGTGAGCTGTGACTGTGCCACTGCACTCGCCTGGGCAACAGACTGAGACCTGATCTCACAAACAAACAGAACTCCAGGATAGAGTTTTGGTTTTGAGAGAAAGAAGGTTCCATCTTCAGAAAGAATAGGAAATGGACACTGGGTCAAGGAGATACTGAAATTACCCACCAGCCTCTGAGACTATGTGCACCCCTCTCAGGTAAAGAGAGCAGAAAGGGAAACCAGCTTTCTGGTGTGAACGCCCCAGCAGATGGCGGTCCTGGGAGAGAACGACACCAATCCAAAGTCCAGCCCCCTCTTCCCAATAATGTTTGGCTCTCTGTAGGATCCTGGGACCTTAGTGTGTCCATGAAGGACAAACACACAACCAGGCTCCCTGGGCCCGGTTCTGACGGTCGTGTTCTCCCCAGACAACCCTGAGGTACTCTTACCATCAGCCTTCTGCCTTCTGGCAGGCAGACAACTTTAAGTAGAAATTACATTCAGCTATAGAAAAATAAAGAAGAGTTTCTTGTATACTGGATAATTTGAGCCAAGATTCATACCTCTCCCTTGTCCCCCCCCCATTCCAACCACCTGAGTCTATTTAACTATTGGGTTTATTCTCCTTCAACCCCAGTATCCTGTCTGTCACCAAGAATCACCATTTCTGCAATGTGTGTTTGGAATCACCTTAGCCTCTCTATTCTGTCTGCCCTCTTGCCCCTAAACTATTATACTCCACATCTCCAGGTACATTTATTTAAAATGCAGCTTCCTGAGCCCTAGGAACCACCTCCTCAAGTCTTAAGTCCACGCAGTTGTTCCTCTCCAGCAACCCCTGATCTCTCTGTTCTCTAAACCCTGATTTCACAGGGGACACTTCCTTGCCCAGCACATAAACATTCCCCCATTACCTCTGAGGTATGAGAGGGGAAAAGAATTTCTTTTCTCACCCAAAGTGAGGCTCATGGCTAAGGCACCGATAACAAAAGACAAATTAACAAGAGCAAAGCATACAAATCGGTTTAGCATAAGTTTTATCTAATAGTGACGCCTTTGGAGTTGGCAAAACCCGTGTATTTCCATGCTGGGTTTGATGGAGAGTGAACAATCCCGGGGATGGATGATTAGACAAAGGGTGTATGATCACATGGTAATGAACTTGGGATACTTAGCAAGAACTGTTTGTTCAGATTTTTTTTGGCATCTTCATAGATAAGGATATTTTGTTCCTCATATTAGGAAAAAGCATCTCTTGGATGAGGGTCTTATGACCTGCTGCAGGGGAGCAGGGTAAAGGAAACATGAGGGTAACCTTAATATTTCTACCATTGTCTCAAGGACCAAGGTGCTGTGCTTTGGAGTAGCATGTCCTAAACCCCATCAGGTGCTCATTTTGTTTTCCAAGCTAGAGTTTTACTTTTTTGAGGGCAAGGACTACGTGTATACATTTTTAATCCAGGAAAGAGAAAAGAAAAAGAAGCATATTGTGTATATAACTTAAATTATAGATAAATAATATATGTTATTTGGAATATATAGTATAAGCTAGGAGACTTCTCACGTGTGTTCTCATTCAATTCTGACAAAATCTCACATCAAAGCGTAATTTTCAAAATGTTAAAAACATACCTCTTAAACAAATATTGAGAGAGCACATGTCAAATTTTATTTAGCTCATTATTAAGGAAACTAACAGGATGGCAAAGCCAGTTGAAAAGACTTGGGAGAAAAAAAATAGAAAAGAAATAAGAGTCGGGAGAAACAAGAATTATAGGGTAGCAGATAGGAGACGGGGGAGAAAAGTATGCCAAACAGGCATTGCTAAGTCCGTGTGAACTAGTTACTCTACTACAAGGCCAAAAAATCATGACTTTGGTGGTGTTGAAGACTAAGCACAACAAATTTAGTTTGATGATCTTATCTGGCTTTTATTTGCAATTCTAGAATTAGATGATGCCTAGATAAATGTTTTCCTGAGCCAAGCAGATGAATTTGGTTTTATAGATAGAAAAGGGCTGAGCAAAGAAGAAATAGAGAACAAAAAGCAGATTGGTCATTTCAAAGTTATTTTTCTCATAAAGGTTAAAGCAGAGAGGACTTTCCTATCAGGAGTGCTAAACCTGACTGTTTGGAGAGTTGGCTATTATCTCTCTCAATTTCTTGGAAGGTCAGATAAATAACTTAACTTCAACTTGGTGGGTAGAACTTCAGCGTAGGTAACTCCATTCTGGTCGGCTGGGCCTAGTGAAGCTCAGTCTACACTAATGGCATCCTATAAATTGTATGTAATGGGGCTATAGTCTCAATGGACAGAGATATACATTATCATATTATATCAGGTTTACAGAATCATAAAATATCTGAAACCTAATAAATCATGCTAAAGAACATTTCTCTAAATAGATGATGTGTAGGTGAGCTTCTTAGATAATGTTATCAGCATGATATTAATAGATCACCCTATCTTCTTTCTGCCTCATTTTCTTTTTTGGAAGTTTTTCTCAACAGGAGGTGTCATTTATCCCCTTTTTACAGACGTGAAGACTGAGGTTCAGAGTAGTGAAGCCCTTTGCTATGACTATTAATGAGTAGAAGAATCATGTATCAATGCTAAGGTTGCCTGATTCTAAAGACGACCTTTCCTCTACTATACCATAATATACAGTCAGGCACATAAAAGGTATTCAATAAACATTCTGAATTGAGTAGCATCCAAAGGCTTAGTTTATAGAATATGAGTCCAAATCACCTAGAATAGTTAATATCTATCCCTACAGTGCTTAAAATACTCACTAGCAAAGCTTATGTACAAAGAAAAAAGAGATTACCAGTATTGGAACAATAGTCCTTTGATTCTGAGCCAGAGCCTATGTTTTAGAGAAGCAAGCAACAATCTTGACCATCTCTCTACTGCAAGCAGGATCGTCTCAGGTGCTCGAAGATGGTGCATCTTAACTCTGTATTGTTCATTCTGTCTCGGATAATCATTAAACAAGCATTTTTGCTCCCCTACTAGATATTGGGAACCCTAGTTCCACCAATGTCACCATTCGTTGTATACTTTAAGACATGTACAAATAATTATTTTATTATATTTTGAGAGTCCTAAGATATTAATTTCAGATAATCAGAGACAAACTAGGGATAGGTAATGAAGTCACATGTTAAAGACTGAGAATTATCCTGGTAGTTAGGAGATCACGTTGACTTCCTAATTCTAATAATTCCTGCCCATTAAGAAGCACCATCAAAGGTGACATCTGGTAATTTAGTTTTGAGACAGCATCTCACTTTGTCACTTTCCATAAAGTGCAATGGCATCATAGCTCACAGCAACCTCAAACTCTTGAGCTCAAGGGATTCACTTGCCTCAGCCTCCCAGAGTAGCTGGGACCACAGGTACCCACCACCACACCCACCTATTTTTAGAAATGGGGCCTTGCTCTTGCTGAGGCTAATCTCAAACTCCTGAGTTCAGAAGAGCCACCCGCCTTGGCCTCCCAGACTGCTAGGATTAGAGGCATGAGCCACTGCACCCAGCCTGCCATTTGGTAACTTGACAACGGAAGAAAAACTATGTAATTTTTTTCCCCAGATGTGTAAAACAACACTACAGTGCATTTACATTTGCAAACAGCCAAATACCATTTTAGTAAGCCATGCCACCTTTCCTTTTTATATAACTTCAGTAAATCCATTCTTTTCATAAAGACAATATCCAATTCCCAACTGATTTGTATAGTTGTAGTACTGCTTCTGGACAGCAGAGGTCACTAATAACAGATACACTAGATTAGCAAATTTTAATAAATTCTAAACAGCTGCAAGAGGAAGAAGTTTTACTTAAATCTTGTGCTCTGTGGTAATTCTACAAAATAACTAATAATGGCATCCATCCTTTGAGACTCTCCATACTTATACTGGGGAAAGAAGTTCCTCAAAAAGTTAGCATTTATTGGTATTCCATTTGTATTTTACAGAACACAAACAAAATAACTTTAGGAAATTGGTATACTAAGAAAGAGCCAACCAGTTATCTAGTTAATAATCCATAAGTATCCATCAGATAATTTCCTCAAAAATCTTGGGAGGAAATATTAGGTCACCCTGAAAAATATTAGTAGTCACCCATTAGCTTGACAGTGCAACATAAAAAGGACCAGTATTGAGGTGCCCCACCTTCAGTTTGATCCACTGCTGGTAACAAAACATTCAAAGAAGAAAACCTCAAGTGAATGGCATTCATTTCAAGTAGCTCTTACCATGTGAAGATTGAAATATGGGTGTCTAGGCCCTAGGCCAGTTGCTCTCAAGATTTTTGAAGCCTTGCTTCTGTATCAGAATCACCTAGAAGTCACATTAAAACTCAGATTTCAGGTTCTACTTCCAGAGTTTCTCATTCGGGAAGGTTGGAGTCAAGTGTAAAATTTTGCAGTTGTCACTGGTTCTCAAGGGATGCTGCTACCGTTGGCCCAGGGGCCGCACTTTGTGAACCATGGCTCTCCACCAAAGCCTGAATTCTACAATTCATGGCGTAGCTCCCAGATGCTACACCACGGTCAGGTATACAGAATAAAGCCTCCCCCCAGAGCTCAAAAAGCCACATCCCAGGTGGCTAGGACTCAAAGGAAAATGTTGCTATTCTGCTCATATTTTAATCATGTCCTGTGTCATCCCATCATTTTTCTTCTGTTCTTATCTCAACGTTGTTAAATGTTTTACTGATTATGCTACCACTTTCTATCAGCCTATCCAGCACCTCACTGTTTGTGTTGAATTCTAAAGAGCCTGAAAATATAAGAGTTAACTCTTTTACAGTAACAGAGAAAAAAGAAATCATAAAGAGACAAAGTACCCAAAGCAAGGATCAAATGAGAAGGGTTTTGACCAGAACAGCCAGAAAATGCCTCACCCAGAGCAGCCTGGTCTTTCTAAATGAAGAATTGAGTCCCCTATCTCTTTGGGCTGTCGTTTTGTCTAATTACTAGCAGGCAGGCCAGATCTTGAGTGGGCATTCAATAGGAAGTTATAATACGATATAAACTTCCATGCTAATAGAGAGAACTATTGGCAGTAAAAATACAGAGAGAGAATAGAATACAAAAGCCCCAGCAATTTATCACTGACTCATGAATTCATCTCCCAATCTCCCAGAAATATATAGTCATGCCTTTATGGTTACAGTCCTTGGGTCAGATAGAGCCAGGTGAATAGCCCGGGTATAACAAAAGGATTCTTTAGTGCCCTCATGAACAAAGTCACCTCATTTCTCAGGGCTGCGAGTGAATGAAAATAAGAAATTACAAGGGAAATCACATGGCAGTCTTCACTCCGGGCTGGGTTACAATGAAGGCTATAATAATACGTAATAAATATGCAGCCGACCATGCCTATTAAAGAAGATGCTCCTTCTGCCGGCCCATGGTACACATCCATCAGTGGGCGCACAATAGGCCAACTGCTCCCCAATCCAGGAGCAACGTCACTAGCCAGTAATTACAGGCAGGAGATTTCCTGTGCACACACACACACAAAAAAAGGAAGTAAAAGTGTCTTTAAACAATACAGACCTGATACTTGCTTTGTATGCAAAAATGTCCTGTTTTAACACTGTCCCTCTTGCCTCTTGAGATGAATATTTATTAAAAGGCAAAAAAGCTCCTGGAACAACTACTTCATTTCAGACCCAGGTTGCAGTCACAAAGGTTAGGTTTCAAGGGCCAAGACTTCAGAATGAGGTTAGGCTCTCCAGGGCTCTGCCGGCGGAGAGGCCAGAGCAAGACAGGCTTCTGACCGTAACGTCAACAGAGAGTGTTTTTAAAAATAATATTTTATTAATTCTGTCCACATACAGCCTTCTTCAGGCAGAGAGAATTTGCATTTTAACTAATTCACTTTGTGGTAAGGATCAGAAATGAAGGAGGGTGCCTCTCTCAGAAATTAAAAAGCCTGGAGAGATTCCTGTCCACTGGATTTTGGGGTGGTGCCGCATGCCATCCCCGTAATCGTATGCTGTCAGCAGCTTGCCACAAAGCACCGAGCATATGGCATCCTCCAAGGATTCGCTCCCCCCGCCTTTTTTTTTAAACTGTGTGAATCAGCTGGTCACTCTAGCTTCTCTGTAGGATAATTCAAACAGCTGATCCCAACCAACTTGAGGTGGGGAAAGGTCTTTGTCTTACTTTCTAACCCACTGGCTTGGATAAGGTTGCAGCATTTTGTCAGTGGTTCCTTTCGTGACATGCAACCCATTGGCATGACTACCCTGGAAATGAAGAATAGAACAATGGATGTATTCTGTCTGCAGAGCATCCCAGAACCAAACAGGTGAAGTTCTATTTTTATATAACCGAAAATTAACTTTTATCGCGTGGCAGCTTCAACGCAAATAAATTGCCAATTTACTTTTATTACACTAACACAGAGAAACATTGAAAATGCCATAAACTCAGGACCAGCTCTACTTAGAGCAAGATGGGAAACTCTGAGACTTTTAAGTAGTTTTAATCTTAGTCGAAATCTTGTAATCCAATTTATAGAAAAATATTTTCTTTCAATCTATTTTTTGTTTTGTTTTGATCAGAAGAGGATAGCGTCTGCTGTAATTTTGCCATGGCAGTCTAGACACTTAACATAGAGCAAGGTCATGAATATCAGACTTCTCTGAGTTCTTATCTTTCATGGTTCACAGATCTCATCTCTTCTTTGATCATCAGGGTAGCTCCCAAATTGAATCTGTTTTTTTCTCTCCCTCTGCAGCCAACTATTTCATTCTGGACCCAGAGATTAATGAAATCATGGCTCGATGAAAAAGAACCTAGTGAACCAAAGAATGGTAAATGAGTAAATAAATTTCAAAGAAAAAACATAAAGAGAGAAAAAATTTCCCTGAGAAGAAAGGTGAATACAAATACAGACCTGGCAGTGAAGCTTGAGCATCATATACGTTGATGGATACTGAGCAAAAGACAGAAAGAAAATGTCCAAAGAGATTTAATCCTAAAGGGAATCTTTCAAACAGAAGAGATGTTTTCACAGCATTTTATTGACACAATTTTCAAGTTTCACGTTTAATTGCGATGAAATGCTAAAACAGATTCGAGGTGAGACTTAACTCAAACCTGAGTTGAATTAGGCATCGGAAAGACAATCCAATCCAGCATCAATGATACCCTTCTCTTTATGAACAATGGCTATCCTTTTAGTCAAATGTCTCAATCAAATAAAAAATAAATGATGTAATATAGAGTGACAGTGAAGAGAAAACCATGACATTCTTCGTTAATTATCCAGCTGCCTCAAAAAGACACACATTGACCAACTGTGCTCCTGATTCCAAAGGCTCCCCCAGATCTCCTAGTGACAACTGTCAGGAGGCCCAATTTACCAACACAATTTCTCATGGTTTATATGGCTTGCCCAAGTAGCTAGCCACTCCAGTTCAATTAAAGGGAAAACAAATAAACAAACAAAAAAAACCCCTGGAGTCTTCCATGTCCTTTCTGTTCTTGTTTATCCTGTGCCTCTAATATCCCTGCACCGCCATCCTGCAGCCAAAAAAGCAAGAGAGGCATCAACTCCAGCGGAGAAGTGCAGACAAATCTTTAAAAGAAAAGATGACAAGGCAGCAGAGAAAAATCGTAATGACTAAATAGAAAGGAAGGTAAAAAGCAAAGGAGAAAAAAGAACGTTAAAAAAACAAAAAGGTCTAGGGATGTAAGACAGTGCTAACCTGCAGAACAATTAGGAAAGAAGGGATTACTAGAGCCAGGATAAATCACTGAAGTTTCCTGAATTTAAGAACAAAATAAGGCAGCAAGTTGTCATTACTAAGACTATTCTAGGCTCTGGAGGGATCAACGCCAAGGTCTTTGAACCCATCTCTTGGAGCAGGTAGCCTGGGCTGAGAGATTCCAACCTGAACAGCAGCCACAGAACTAAACCCAATGCCTGGAGGCCTCCAATAATGTGCTGTTGTGCACAGTTCATGGGACGGTGGTGCAGTAGACAGCTCAGATACTCTAGCTTGTGGTGCTCTATGTGCAATACTTGTAAAAAGAGACAGCATTAAATGTGAAAACAGTTTTGGTGTTTTTATTTTTTTTTTAAAGCTGAACAAATGCAAAGTATCACTACAACAATATTTAACAAGCATGTGACTGTTATTTTCCTTAGTTTGATTTATTATATGTGATCAATAGTTGAAAGCAGCTTCACCAAAGAATCTGTCTCCAAAGAAAAGCATAATTTTTATTAAAAAAAAAAAAAAACTTAAAATCCACCTCTTCCCACCTACTTTCCCCTAGCACTACCCTGCTTCCCCTTCAATGGTCTTTGGCTGTTCCAGGCGTGAAGAGGGAAGTCAAAGGCTCTCAGCCTGACCACTGTCTTCTCCTCCAGCTGCATTTCCTGACCACTCTCTGGGCGTTAGCCACCTTGCCCTCTTGTTTCTCATACTCAATAGGCTCTTTCTGCCACCCAGTCTTCCGGGCATGCTGTCCCTACATCATGGAACACTCTTGGCCAAACTAATGCATAATCTTCCCTACAGAACAACTTTCCTGGAGAAACCTTCTCTGACTTCCCAGATAGATCTAGTCCTGCTGGTACAGGCTCTCAATGCCCCGTGTACCTCTCTCCCTCCATCAGGTATGAAATTCTGTTCTTGGTTCTTGGTATGTTCTTGGCCCAAGAAAAAGTCAAGATAGGTTTACAGAGAAAGAACAATATACATTTGCCACAGATGAAGATGGGGTTCCCTGTCATAACAAAAAGGCCTTGGTTATGGTCTGGGGTCTTGTTTTATAGTGTTTGGATTGGACCCTCTTTATGGTTCAGACATCGTTATGGATCCACTTTGATGGACAGTTGGGCATTATATGACCTCAGTCTTAGTATACATTCGGACCTTCCAGGAGCCTCTCTGCAGCCCACTGGGGGGTTGCACCACAATGTAGATTAAAGGTAATGACATGATAATTAACCTTAAGATTGTTCTGGGTCACTTTCTAGAAAGACCCAAAGACCCTTAAGCTCATGAGAGTCACTGTGTCAATTTTGCTCACTATGTGTCCCAATGCTGGGGATAGTAATACACACAGTAGTTGATCAGTAAAGAATCATTGAATGAATGGATAAGTGAAAGGAATAGATCCATCTTCAGGTAATTAGCCATCATAGCTTACCTCAAGCAAACAAACAAAACCACCAAATTTTTGAATCATTGTCTTCACTAAATATCAATTTATTGATTAATTTATTCAATAAGTATTTATGGTGCTTCCTGCTAAGTGGACTAGATACAAAAATAAACAACTTACAGTTTTTATGGCACCACTTTTCTTAAGAATAAGGTCATTTTTTCTATTAAAAACTTTTGAATGTCTAGGTCTTTTCACTAAAAAAAGATCTGTATCAAGAATTAATTGCATACATAGTAGCAATCATGGGAAAAAAAGCATAATTACTTCCCTGACAGTACTCATGCTCTAGGTCCTGTAAAGTGTTAGAGAGTAAATACTTCCAGTTTGTAGGTCAGACATCTCTGTTGCAATTACTCTATTGTGTAGTCCAAAAGATGCCAGGGGCAATATATAAATGGTGAACACAGTTGTATTCCAATAAAACTTTATTTACAAAAACTGGCAGCTGGTTGGTTTTGGTTGTAACTGGTTGCTGGTTGGCTGGGTTTGCCACCTCCAGCTCTAGGAGAAATTACAAGACATAGGTGTATATATTCTGATTCAGCAGCCATGTGTCGAATCCCTACTATGAGCCATGCACTGAGCTAGGATTTGAGGACACATAAGATAAAGAAGACTAGATCTGCCTGAGGGCCAGCTCACTAGGGAAGACACTTACATGCCCGTTAATTATTATAAAACAAATTGAAAAGGATGCAAAATAAAAAGCTCTGTAATGCAGTAAAAACACACTATTCTGAAAGCACAAAGGAGGCAGAGATGCAGGCATTTGGATTCTTTAAAGATTCATCACTGGAAAGTAGTACATGGACAGCCATGCTTTGGAAAGAGAATCTGAGCCCCAGAGGGTTGGGTGGATGCAAAGGGAGGAGGCAGAGGGAGGGGACGGTGTAAGAGGTGAGTGCAGCCTGGGTAGAGGTTCGGAATTAGTGTGGCAGCTGTTGAAATGGGGAGGAGAGGACAGATTCCAGGGACACTGCAGAGGTTCCATCTGTGAGACTGATCTGCTAATTGGTTTATACTGTTGTGATACGGCAGAGCTGTCTTTTAGCTTACAGACAGAGATAAAGCCTCAAACGTGTGCTCAGAATGTGAGCTCAGGGTTATTTATCCACCAGTGGTGACAGCAGAGGCCCTGAGTCAACAAAACTCCATCCTAGCAAGATGTCCTATGACCTGCGTGCATTAATAGATAAAACATCTCAGTTAGGGACACTGTGAACAGGTGAAAAACAGACTTTGCACTTTACCCCTTAGGCCACCCAGCCTATTACGGAAGCATCATTGGTGGCTAATGGCCCTTCCATGCAGCTCCCATCTTACCTCTGAGTCTAAGAGAGACCAACTCTTGGTCATTGACTTTAAAAGCCAGATCTCTTTTGGGAAGACCAGGTTTTAAATCACTAATCAGGTTTGCAACACTCCTTTTGCCAAGGGCTGGAGAGTTATTCTGGGGATAGGGACTTGAGAGGCCTGAGGAAGAACCCCCAAATGTACCCTCCTTCAAACTGTGAGTCAATGCTCTGCGTTCATTTCCTCTAGCACTCTCCTTGGAAGTGCTAATGAGCAATCAAAGTGTGGAAGGAAGGAAGGAAGGCTGGGGGGAGGCAGAGACCCACGCTGGGCTGCCACAAACCATCCCCTGACTCATTCTGATCTCCGGGACCGTCTTTCATGTCTCAATTATTTTCTAACACTCTGAGGGAACTTTGACTAAGCCTCCCCCATCTCAGAGCCCACTGCTGGCTCCCTGGGGGACTTTTCTGCTCCGAGTAGAGTGTAAGAGTCACTGAGAGAGGGGTTGGGCCTGGCAAATCTAGTTCTAATTCCAGCTCTGCTGAGTAACTCACGGTGGGGTTATTTTCTCTTTTGAAATTTCTGTTTCAAAGGGGCAGTGCCATTCATCACCGGAACCACTGTTTTATTGGCAGAAATCTCTGATGAACGTTAAGAAGAACACACGCAAACCAGAGGAGTCTGATTTTCTGTAGTTGTAAACAAAGTGGGCGGGCGCTTGAAGGCCGGAGCCACAGGTTCAAATCCCACTCTCCCACCCCAGCTAGCGGTCCAGCGTGGAGCAAGTGACCCTCATTTATACAAGGGTTTGACTGTCGCCGTAAGACAGAGAGGGCACGTGGGAAGTGTGGGAACGGGCTCTGGAAACAATAAAAACTATTCTAGGCTCTTGTGAGGGGAGGCATGGTTACAAAAAAAAGAACATGGAATTTGGGGTGAGATTCCAATTATCTGTGCTTCACACTTCAGGTGAAACACCTGACGTCTTAGAATCCTCATCTCTTGTTCTGCATAATAGAGAAAATGAAACCTCCCGGGACTGCTGGAAGGATGCAGTGACAGGAGGCGTGTGCAAGGGTTTGTAAACAGTGGGCGCTAGACAGATTGGAGTTGCTGTTGTCCCCGTAACAGTATCTGATGAATCACCAGCCAAGTTCGATTGTGTCTGCGTTTTGAGGAAGGTACGGAAAGGACATAAAAAGGAGACACAGCCCACAGCACGAGGCGCTGGGGAGATTATAAAGATCATATTTCTCTATGCCAGCAAATTAATTCTTCATGAAGAGCTCCTGAGGAGAGGAATCAAGTAAAGCGGAGAGGCCAACTGTAGCCCTTTCCAAAGAGGAAGCCATTTTCCTCAGATCAAGTCTGCACTTTGCCAGGTGTGGTTCATGGAATAGTTGAGCCTCGAAGAGACTCTAGTCCCAGGGTAAGATCGAAATTTGTCTCAAAAAAAAAAAAAAATCAACTTTTTTTTTCTGTCAACAACATAAGCACTCTGAAGCCTCAGGAGTAATAACTTTTATACAACATTCTTCAGAGAATTGGACTAAACCAGGGGCAGAAGAATGAACGCAGTTGTTGATGTGAGACTGACCTTCATCCCGGTCCACTGAGACCCACTATTCCTCCTCGCTGAGCCCCTTCCTCTCAACTCTAAGGTGAAAACTCCGCGGCATTTCTCGTGGTTTGCATTGAGGGTCACCAGGTAAGCAAAAGGCTTGAGAAAGTGCTCAGCCAGCCACGTACACCTAAGGTGGCGGGTTCGAATCCCCAGCCCGGGCTCTCCAAACAACAATGATGGCTGCAACCAAAAAAATGGCCGGGCGTTGTGGCAGGCGCCTGTGGTCCCAGCTACTTGGGA
Source organism: Galagoides demidoff (assembly GCA_963574575.1). Taxonomy (NCBI): domain Eukaryota; kingdom Metazoa; phylum Chordata; class Mammalia; order Primates; family Galagidae; genus Galagoides; species Galagoides demidoff. The sequence goes on from CAUYQV010095699.1 coordinate 47,119, forward strand.
GGCAGAGGCAGGAGACTTGCTTGACCCCAGGAGTTGGAGGTTGCTATGAGCTGTGATGCCATGGCACTCTACCCAGGGGGATAGCTTGAGGCTCCGTCTCAAAAAAAAAAAGAAAGTCCCCTCTATGGTTTAGCTTACAAGGGTACAAGTGATTCTTTCTAAAAGTAGAATATAAACGTCTGAACACCATAACTAAGAAAATGACAGGAAGGCTAAGTTAACCAGTTTGATGAAAATATTTCAAATATTCGAAATATTTCATTGATGCAATATGATTGCATTAATGGACACAGATTTAATTTAAAAAAATAAAAAAGAAAAGAAAGAAAAAGTCCCCAAAGGCTGGGTGGCATGATGACTAGGGACCAAAAGAAATTCTCTATGTAACTCTAAATAATGAGCATTATTAGTGGTTCAGTGGATTCACAATTTAGAAATAAATGCAAATTTGCAAAGGCCACAGATATGAAACAATTTTATAGCTCATCTTTCATTTGTTTGCTTTTTTCTTTTTTTTTTTAAAGACCTCAAATGAACAAAGTTTGATTAATTGTCCTCATCTCCCTTCATCTCTGCACTAAAGAATTTGGTGTATAATCCTGCATTTCACCTTCCGCAGGTGTGTGGCTGTGTGTGCAGGGAGAGAGAGAGAGAGAGAGGGAGGAGCATTAACCTTTTCAGTTGTGTTTGCCTTGGTCTTTTTATCAGCCCCCTTTAGTGACAGACACATCACAGGGCTGACTCAGGGCCTGGCATTCATTCCACACACACCCCTGCAGTGAATATTCTCCCAAGGACCGGAGCCCACTTGTCAGGGGTCTGTTCTCAGGAGTCGGGTTTCACAGGTGCTTCTTTGTGTCATACACAGCCATAATCCCCCGCAGAATGGCTGCCCTGACCATGCTTCACTCCGCCGCACATGAAGACTGCCTGAGCCCTGCATCGTTGCCCAGTGGATGGGATTTAACTTCCTAATTTTTGCCCATCTGTTGCATGTGAAGTGATGTCTCCTTGCTGCTTTCATTTGCATTTTTCTGATTGTTAGTGAGGTTGTCCCAAGCCTCTGCCCCTATCCCCAGGCACCCTGATTCTAGAAACTGGCTGGTTGGGCCATGAAGGCTCAGGTCTTGGCTTCAAGTGAAAACAGCTCTGAAACGCCATTCTAACAATCCTCTCCAGAGAGGATTGGCCAAGGCTTCTGCCAGAGCACAACTTCATCACAGGTCTCTTCCCCACCCCACCCCTAGTCCTATTTCCCTCGTTTACCGGTTCTGCCTTGTGAAATGACAGCATGCAGATTCCGCCTCAGACTCCAGTTCCTGGGAAATCAGACCTAAGAGAGTTGGTCCTGGGAGTCATCCTGGGAAGATGATTCCAAAATGGCATTTTGGAGAATGATCACCCAAGTGCCAGCCTGGCAGGGACAACACCATCACTTGTAGCAGGTAGAGTACAGATATTCCCTGGCACGCTGCAATGGTGCAATTTTTCAGACTTTCATTGGTGGTAAAACATGATGGGACAGTAATGAAAGAAAACCTACTGGCAGGTGCAATATCTAAGGAGCTGTGAGGTGTGGGGGAAAGATTATTAGAGAAACTATGAGCAGCTCTTCCTTGGTGCTATCAATGCAATGCAGAAAGAGAAGGAAGGGCTGAAGATGGTTTATCTCCAATTTAAGCTGAATCGTGAAATCCAGTTCTCCTTGGCACACAGAAAGACACTTATCTCTGAAGCCGGAGGGCAAAAAGCAAAGCAAAGCAACAACAACAACTGAGGATCAGACCAGGACTTCATTATAGGGTTATCTAAGTTCCAGTGAAGGTTATATTCTCAACTCCAGCAAGTCTGCTATGCTAAGGTCAGGGACCTACAATTGGGAGGATCGGGACCTAAAACCTAGAAGAGGGACATTGGATCAGTGCCTTTAAAAACCTTGAGTTCTCAGATTCCCCTGAACCCTTTGAGCCTGCAAGAGTGCCCAGAAGTGCACAGAGACCCAAAAATGGTGTCTCTGATAGAGCAGATCAATATAGTTTCAGATGCATTCTTTTCCAATCCTATCTGGAAGAAAGATCTGAAAAAGTTTGGATTCCTATAGGACCAAAAAGCAGTATACATTTGTGATCTCACTTCAGGGCTGATCTGCTGTATCAATGACAGTACATTAGTTGGATATGATGAGCAAGATGGGGCAAGCTGACTGGAGGAGTTAGTAACTCTACAAGGCCCTTGAATCCTTACAGGGTGAAGACCTAAGGGGCTCAGTGGCCTGGGACATACCAAGATTTCCTCCTCCAAAACAAAGAGAAAATTAAGGTATCTTACGCCCCCAACTCAAAGAAGGACCAAAATATCTCATAGCTCTGACAATTAAGTTCATGAACTCATCCAATAAAAAGAGATCCATACATCATTGCCGAATATCACTACCGTCCCCTTTGAGTACTCCCCTTGGGAAGCTATGCACCAGTGCCAGGGACTGACAGCCCTATCACATCCCACTGCACCAGAGCTACAGTGGCAGAGCTATGGAAAGGGCCTGGGAAGGCACGGCTGAGAAAACAGACTAGAATGGCATCCGGCAGGGACCTGGGCTATTCTCCAAGACTTAGGATACATCCCTGGTAAATAGAATAATGACACCCTGTCCTGGTGTAAGCCCTTCCCCCAGCAATGCGAGATGTCCACATCCTAATTTCTATAACCACAAATACTTTGTCTTACATGGCGAAAGGAACTTTGACAAGAGATGACTCTGCCTTGTCCAGGTGGGCTCAATGTAATCACAGAGGTCCTTGTAAGTGAGTGAGGGTGAGGCAGTAGGGGCAGAAAAAGAGATGAGAGGACAGAGCAGGGATGAGTCAGAGAGACTGAAAGGTGCTATGCTGCTGGCTTTGAAGACCGAGGAAGGGGCCAGGAGCCAAGGCATGCAGGTGGCCTCTAGATGCTGCAAGGTCAAAGACATACATCTTCCACTGTGCCTTCAAGAGGAACAAAGCTCTGCTGACACCTTGATTTTGTCCCGGCGAAACTCATTCCAAATTCATCTGCAGAACTGCAGTGTAACACACTTGTGTTGTTTTAAGCCACTAAGTTTGTGGGGCTCTCTTACAGTAATAACAGGAAGGCAGCAGGACACTCTAAACCAATGACCATCAAATGGTTCTGCAGCTTTGATGAGTAGAATATATAGGTCCAGGGAAGGGATCAAGCAGTGGAAAGGGGAGATAAAGATATGATGATATCATAGGATGAGATAAAGATAAGAGCCCCACAATTTAGCCCACCTTTGTAGACTCAACACCCGTCAGAGAAGATGAGTCACATTAACCATAGTAAGAGTTAAACAGTCAGTTATCTGATTACTCTGAGATTCTGTTTCCTCATCACTACATGGAGATAATATAGACATCTCGCTGTTGTTGTGAGACCTGAGCTATTTATAAACAGCCAGGCAGAACTTTCACCTCCACGGAAACCTCCACCTTTCCTTTTCCTCCTACGTTTATTTCAAATCCATTCTCAGGACTACTGCTTGAACAAAAGTTCAAGCCCTCATCATCTCATGCCCAGCGGAATGTGAGAGTCTCCTAGCTGGCCTCCCTACATGCAATCTTTCCCTACTTCTCATCCCTCCTTCTCAGCACAGCCAGAATTCACTTTTCCAAAAATTCTTCTCCAAGATACCCACCATTTATGTTTTTCAAACCTTTCTCCCCTAATGAAAAGCTCTTAGGTCCCATTGCTCTTAGGATAAAGTTTAAAATCCTCAGCACTGAATCCAAGGAGGTTCATGATTTTGCCCCACCTGCCTTTCTAGGTTTTCCTGGAATTATGCAGAAGGAAGGGCCTTTTTTTAGGGTGCAGAAAGCCCGAGGGAGGGAGATATTCCAGGGAAAGGTGGTCATTGTCTATCTTTTCTCTTTCATCAGCCTATGGCCTGGAATAAACTGAGGATTTTCTTCAAGACCTAGGAGAACTCAATTTTTTGAAATGTGTTTTTAATATGTATATTAAACAAAAATAATATACATACACACACACACGTGTGTATATATATATATATATATATTAATTTTCTTTAAAGATAGAGTCTTGGCTTGGCGCCTGTGTCTCAAGTGGCTGAGGCACCAGCCACATACACCTAAGGTGGTGGGTTCGAAGCCAGCCCAGGCCCACCAAAACAACAATGATGGCTGCAACCAAAAAATAATCGGGTGTTGTGGTGGGCACCTGTGGTCCCAGCTACTTGGGAGGCTGAGGCAGGAGACTCGCTTGAGCCCAGGAGTTGGAGGTTGTTGTGAACTGTGGTGCCACGGCACTCTACCCACGGGGATAGCTTGAGGCTCTATCTCAAAAAATAAAAATAAAAATAAAAATAAAAATAAATATAGAGTCTTGGCTGGAGCGCAGTGGCACAATCATAGCTCCCTGCAGCCCCAAACTCCTGGGCCCAAGCAATGCTCTTGCCTCAGGCTTCCAAGTGGCTGGGACTTACAGGCGTGCACTACCACCTCACCCCGCCAATTTAATTTTTTTCTTTTTGTAAGGAAGGTGACAGTGCATTACTCTCAGGTGTCCCAGAATAGTAATTATTAAATAGTAAACCTTTCTTCTGCATGAGAGAATGTGTCCATGCCCTTGCAAACTATGTCACTGTCAGTGACACACACCATCACAGACAAAGGGGCAGCTACAACCAATTTGGGATCTGAGGATCTGCTTCTAGTGAGCTCTCCATCCTTGCTGACTAAATGGGGAACCTCATTTCATTTCTGTGTACACATCTGTGTGTGTGTATGCCTATGCCTGTGGGTCTATGTGTGCGTGCCCACATGTGCATGCATATATTTGTGTGTGCCTGTGCGTGTGTGCATTTGTGTGTGCATGCAGCTATTCACAAGGCTCCTTAACCGGGTCACTCTTGGCATTCTGAAAAGACAGTCATAGACGTGTGAAAATCCCAAGTGTCTTACAGGATGCTTAGCATGCCTGGTATCCAGATGCTATAGTTAGTGTGTAACGCAGTGACAGCTGACCTCACATTTCCAAATACCTGCTCGGGTGGCAGCACCAGCCTCTGCTGGGAATACCTGCTTGATGGAAGGTTCCCTGAGGGTGAGAACTCTACATTTACAAGGCATCTCGAGCACCTCGCATGAGGCTCTGTAGGAAGGAGACACTTAATAAATATTTATGGATGTGCAAAGGAATCGCTGAATTAAACCCTCATATTCATGATTCTCTGCCATTAGAAATTATGAATGTGCTCTTTTCTCTCTTTGGAATAATTTTTCTCCATCTTCATAAGTCTAGGAAATTTCTACCCATCCAAAGGATTCTCTACTGAACCTTCTTCTCTGACTTTCCAACACAGTTAACCCTCACGTGTGTCCTCTTCACTATGTACATATCTCCCTCATGGCATCTGTGACAGTGAATTGAGTGTGCCTTTAAACCTCCGATCCCATAAGATTGTGAATACCACGGTGGATGCGGGTGACGAATTATTTATCCAAGTATTCCCTTAAGTCTTAGCATCAAACCTAGCACATAATAAGTTGTTGAAATTTGTTGAATGAATAAGGGAATGAAAAATGAAGGAGAGATCATTTCAAGTCTATGCGGAATGGCTTCAAAACCCAGGGGAAGAATCTGTGGAAAACAGATAGTGAGGGATTTTCTACGAGCAAGAGAGAGGGGCTGAGACAAAAGCTGGATTTCTGGGGATGCCACTGAGATCAGGGAGGCACAGCAGCCCAGGAGAGGAATGCCCAAGGACGGGGGTGACAGCATGAGCCCAAGTGGTCTATCCTGGAAAGCTAAGATGCAGGAAAGAACCACAGATCCTAGCAAATCTCAAGAAGCTGTTGGCCAGGAGCTATGTCTCAGCAGTATACAGCCTAAAAGACTCAGCCTTTGAAATCAGGCTGTCAGGCCTCAAATCTCAATGTTGCTACCTACTACTGGGTGACCTGGGCCTCCATGATTGCATCTTTTATGCCATAATTGCCTCATCTTTAAAATGGGGATAATAATAGTACATACATTTAGGGCTAATGTCTGAGGTTTAAGTGAGATAATATGGGCTGTGTGTTTAGAATGCTGTCTGGCACATCGTAAGCACACACTAGGATGAGTTGGATGAATGATGAGCTGATAGAATCATCTAACAAGGACTCCTGGGACTTTTCACTCCCCAAGTGCTTATTGTTTTTGTTTACCCTAACCTATAGTTCCACAGAGGGCAGCAGTAAAATCCCTAAACAAAAGTCTCTCTGAGTTTATTTGGGGGCATATTCATAAAGACAGGGTCTATCAAATCCAGCTACCGACTCCGTTTTGAGAGAGGAGAAGCCCCGAACAACTAGCAGGTGTTAGAACTCAAAAGAAGAAAGGGAAGTGAAATCGTCAGGACATGGAGCCCAAGGGCAAAGGGAACAAGGGGCTTCCCAGGATGGACATGTGGCTCCAACACCTGATCTGCATGCGCTCAGCTCCCTGAGAATGTCTCAAGGTGACCTTGTCCCCTCGGCCTCCAGTGCTCCATCTCTGCCAGAGAACGACTCTTCAAATGTCTTACAGCAGCAAGCGTGAAGTCGTTTTCATTATTTCCTTCTCTTTTGTCTTTCGTATCCAGTTTGCACCCAATGCTAGCCACTTTTTCTATTTTTAAACATTTTTCCATTTTATTCTTGAAATATTAAAGATGTAAATGTACATGTCTAGTTTACTGAACAATAATAAAACAAACACCATGGTATTATCCCATCCAGGTTGAGAAGCACCAGTGTATTATCCCATCCAGGTTGAGAAGCAGAACATTAGTAGGGCTTCAAATGTCCCGTACAGGCTCTTCTTTGACAATCGTATCACTTCTTACTTCACTAGTTCCCTTGGATTCGCCTTTACGGCTCTGATCCCACTGCTGTCACCAGATTATCCTTACTCTGTGACAAGGTCAAAGCCATAGCTGCTTCATTTGTTCATTCAAAATATCATTTGCACCTCTTCTGGGACGAGCAGCCTGTTGGACCTGAATGACACAGCCTGTTGGACCTGAATGACACCAAAGATAAAGTCCTGCCACCCAGGAGCTCAGAAGTGACGGGAGAAACCAGAAGTGGACAGGTTAGAACAAGCAGGTCTGATGCCCATAACAGAGGAAACACAGATGCTTTGCTGGGTGGGGTAGGTCCCTAGCTCTGGCCGTATAGCTCTGACCCTCAGTGCTGCTTTTGTCCCATTTTATTCCTGATCTAGGGGCAACATAACTCCCCTCAGCCTACTTTGATGCCTTCCAGAATCTGGCACCACCTGTATCTGGCATTGGTCAGATACAGGTCTGACTCTAAGGTCTACTGATTACAAGCTGTGTCATCCTAGAAAAACGACTTAGCCTCTCTGAGCTTCCGGTTCCTCATCTATAGATCAAGAATAATAATAACACTGATGGTGGGGATCAGTCCCCTGACAAATGTGAAATAATAACACAAATGTGGCAAGAGATGTTCTTTCTTCCTCTCCAAACTGACCTACCCTTTAAGATTCAACAACCGCACCTTCCATGGACTGTCCAGTCACTCTGTTCCCTGGGTCCTTCTTATTATCTCTGTGTCAGCACCACCCATTGTGTCCTGTGATTACTTCACAAGAGTGAAATTGCGTTTCTCAACTCAGACCCTGAGCATTTTGAAGGTAGGATCATGTCTCGTATTTCCCTAGTGTCCTCCTAGGACCTCAAACTCTGCAGGATGTCATTTAGAACATTCCCGCTCAGGATCCATTGCTGATGGAGCAGACTGTGCCCTGTTCAGTGTTAGAATTCAATTACAGACACACCGTTTCAGGGGTACTCTATGTATTTCAGTGAGAAATTTGTTGGGAAATTAAAATGGTTGAAATGAAGGAAATACCAGCTATCCCCAAAGCCCAATGCATTGTTAAATTGATGTCAAATAAAGAATCAGAAGTTCCAGATCGTGGCTTATTTTCCCCATCACTGACTGCATTTCCCCAGGCAGGTCTTTTAATGTGGCCATATGCCTCAGTCTTGCCATCTGCAAAATGAAGTCATTAACTGCTGCTTACCAATTCTGAAAGAATTAAGTGTTGATATAGTCTACGAATACTACTTGGTAATGCCATGATCTCCTAGAAATAAAGGCACCCAATGTACTCAAGATCAGTCTTACTATGAAACCAATTTATAGCTTTCTTATGAAAGCTATAACCCAATCATAGCCCAAGAAGAAGGGGAAAGGAGAGAGGGTTGGGGAGGGGAAGGGGGGAGGATGGATGGAGGGAGAGAAATTAGTGGGACCACACCTATGGTGCATCTTACAAGGGTACATGTGAAATTTACTAGATGTAGAATATAAATGTCTTAATACAATTACTAGGAAAATGCTGTGAAGGCTATGTTGACCAGTTTGATGAAAGCATTTCACATTGTATGTAAAACCAACACATTATACCTCATGATTGCATTAATGCACACCACTATGATTTAATTAAAAAAAGATATTCTTATAATTATTACTATTTCTGCTTTACCCTAAATGAGTCACAAATATCACAAATATCCACCAACCCCATGGCCAAGGTGAATTTCCAAATCTGTTTGACTTAGTCAAAAGTGGGAGCAGGTTTGGGATTCCGTACACACTATGGAATTGAGGAGGAAGTAGGAGATGCTGGTAAAACAAAGAAACCTTCTCCACCTCCCAGAGAAAGCCTCATTCTCCCCAGCCCAAATTCCATCTCATGCTCCCAACCGTCAAGCTTTAAAATGAGGAAGACCAATTACTCTGAACGCCAGGAAAATTATGATTCTTTTCTCATCATTCTCTTCTGACTGGATGCTTAGCAGTTGGAAATCTAAAAAACAAAACCAATAAATCAGAGCCAGAAGGCTGATTTTTTCATTTTTTTAAGTTGTTCTGCTTTCAGCATCCGGGGGTTGCTTGCATTTTAGCCAACTCACATTGATTATTACTGCAACCCCCAGCAACGCGCCAATAGTCAATATTAAAGATCCATAAACCACTACCATTCATTAACATACCATTTCTTAAAGGGAAGGTTAGAGACAGAGAAGAATGGTAAGATTTAGGGCCAACAAAACCCAAGTTTGAAGGCCAGATTTCAGAATCTAGATCAAGGGCAAGTTACCTTCTCTGAGATTCAGATTTCTCATCTATAAAATGAAGAAAATAAAATTTACCCGGCAGGACTGATGTAAGGATTAAAGACTGATGTAAGAATTAGAGCAAAACATCCATCACAGTGTTTGCTTTGAGTCATTACACTATACATTTTAAATGCTGCTATGCTTGCTGGCAATTTACATTAAATTATCCTTAACACGGCTCTGCTTCAACTAGCCCTAACCCGGTATGAATGACGGGGGCGGGGGGGGGGGGGGGGGGAAATGGGGGGCCGAAGCCCTCACAAAAACCGGTTAAAAGAGGGAGGACATCGGGGGGGTGGAAGGAA